>OY987279.1:10692828-10850776 GCA_963920785.1 Sphagnum contortum | reverse complement strand
TGGAGCCCTAGTAAGCTAACCACATGCCTATTGGGTAGATGGTGTCAAAGGGGGTTTTGGGGTCTCTTTGTTGAACCCAAGTGTGGCCACCTTTTCCTCAATCATGTTCAGCTCAATACATTACTAAAGGTAATAATCCACCCCATGGTGACAAAAAAGTAATGGGGCAATAAACATGCCATTCTTCAATTTCAACATCATGGACCTAACACAATTCATGGTAATCATCTATGGGTGGCTCCTCTAAATGTTGAAACAAACCTTTCCATGCAAAGAAAGGGTAAACAACTATGGATTTTGCAACTACTGCATATCACACCAAGTATTGAACTCTTGAATGAAATCATCTAGTTCAATGGTGCTAATTGCTCTCAAATATCATCGATGTCCCTTGGAGGTGCCATACATGTCCTCCATGTCCCACAATAACAATGTAGAAATTGTCAATAAAAAATAAGTTTACCTTTAAATCTGAAGACTCCTCTTCCATTAAAATTATAGGCGGCATGGGTGATGTGAACTCACCCCCCTACCTTGTGAATCCATTGATGAACTTGTTCCTTGCCTCAAAAACCTAAATGTTGTTTATGGTGAACCTTAAACCTAATATGGGTAAACAACCCTAAAACAACCATAACACAAGGTTAAGGTTAATGCACTTATGGCTTAAACTATTCTTACATGGATGTTGAACTTGTTGCGACCTATCATTAACCCCAAATTCCAATTACATGATAACCCAAAAATATTGCATATGTATGGCTAAGGTATTTGCATCCACAAAAATGTTCCACAAGACCAAAACGCACTTGGACCTTCACAAAGTTTGTGGAAATGATAAATGTGGTCTACTGGCCATCAATCTAGTTTCACCACCACAAGGGTGTATCGATCATTATTCTGATCTCACCCCAACAACACTAAATTTAATGGCACCATATAAATAACAATTTACCTTCGACTAAACCTTAATTTCTATGTCTAAATAATTCACAACCTGACTAACAAAAATAAGAAACATAGTTGTAATCCCAACGATAGAAAAATGCAACACAATCCCCGTGTTTTATAATTTTTGCCTGAAAATTACAACAAAAATTCAAATTGAAAATTTATTGATGGCACGACATTCCTCCACCTATAAGACACAAAAAATAAGACTTATCAACATAATGTTAAATTGCCAAATGTTTAATGTGAAAAAAATGGCCACAAACCTGTCATGGCCTAGGATATTTTGGGATACTTTTGGCAATGTCATGGCTTAGGATATTTTGGGATACTTTTGGCAATGTCATGGCCTAGGATATTTTGGGACTAATATGGTTCAGGGTTATAAAAGGAGTTAGTCTGGGGAACAACTCTTCAGCAGATCAACACCAGTTGATGGATCAATAAACTTGTCTTGTCTTGTAATTCTCCACTTGTTTGTAACCGGTTCATAATAGTTTGATCTGCTCCTTCTTCTTGTTTGTTTGTTTTGTTGTTTCAGTAAGTAGCTAGAGGTATCTTGGAATGAAACTTGGAGAGGTTATAGAAGACTAGGACGTTTCTATTCTCAAAGTTTCAAAAGAGAAGGATATGTTTTGTGAGAGTTATGAACTTTTGAAAACTCTATGTCAGATCTGGTTTTTTGGTCATATCTCCTTTGTTTAAGCTTTTTTGGGTCTGCAGCTTTGTGATCTTATAGATCACATATAAATATATGTGTGAGACAAATTTCATGTCATTTGGATTTGTATTGAGAGAGATCCAAGCATTTGAAGTTTCAGTCTCAGTTTTGAAGTCAGTTTCTTTTGAAAGTGATATCTCTTTGTGGTCATCATCAATAGGGCTAAAATTTTGAGCAGATGTAGAAGACATATATTTTATGTGTGTCCCAAAATCTCAAGGATTTTGGAGTTTCTGAGAGCGAGTTGTAAGTCGTTTTGTGTTCAGGTCCCAGTTTGCGGTGACTTCAAGGAAGTAGCAAGATCTTTCACTTTATGAAGTTAAATGAGTTGAAATTTTGAGAAAAGGTAGTAGACATAGTTGCTCATGTTTCACCAAAATTTTAGAGCAATCCAAGGTCATATGTGAGCAGTGTAACTTTGCAAAGTTGTTATGATAGAAGTTTGTTTTGAGAAGACATCAAAGCAAAAGTTTTGAAGTGGAGCAAATACAACTTGGGAGATCTTGAAGGAAGGAGTTTGAAGATTGGGAAGCGTAAATACATTATCAACACCTTTGTACAAAAATGTGAGAACTACCACCATGGACAACTCAGAATCAAACATCGATTTCACTCAAATCCTCACCGCCCTTCAGCACCTTCAACAAGAAAATGCCGTGCTTAGAGACTCGGTGACTCGCCTACAGAATCAGCCACCACCTCCTGCTCCAGTACCTCCTGTTCTTACAATGGTCGCCCCAGAGCCCCAGATCGGTTTGCTAGAAAAGTTTGATGGAACGCGCCTCAAATTTCACGATTTTGTCAGCTAAGTACGCCTGATCATGCAACTACACCCTCGTCGTTATTTTGATGACACCACTCGTGTAGGATTCGTTGGAACCCTATTCACTAGGATAGCTGCAGCATGGTTTGCTCCCATCCTGGAAACATCATCCCCTTTCTTACAAGATTTCAACGCCTTTATGGCAGAATTTGAAGCAGTGTTTGCGGACAGTGACAAGGCCAGGACTTCAGCCAACAAGTTATGTCACCTCCAGCAAGGGACACGTTCGGCCATCGTGTACGTTTTAGAATTCAAGCAGCTTGCCTGCGACGTCAATTGAAGAGAAGCTACCTTGATTAATCAGTTTCGATGTGGGTTTCGTGATGATGTTCAAGATCTTTTGTTGACACTCGCAGACCCTTCTTCCTTCAGTGAAGCCATCACCTAGGCAATTCAGTGCGATAATCGTCTGTTCGAACGTCGCCAGGAAAAGAAAGTCACCTCCAACGCCCAGCTTTGGAACAATCGGTCTACTACGCTCCCCTTAGTTCCCCAAACAACATCAGTTGCCCGACCTACCTCTTTTGGACCTGCCCTGATGCAAATTGATGCAGCTAAGTTTAAACCTTTGACAAAAGCTGAGAAACTTCGCCGAAGGACAAACAACTTGTGTCTTTATTGTGGCAACCCAGGGCACATAGCTTGCCAGTGCCCTCAAAAGCTTGTCAAACTTCAAGTACAAGCTGTGGAAACTCCCCAAGAGTTGGAAAACAAAAACATCCAGTCACAGTAGGAGCCGTGCGACTAGATCTCACCCAACACCACCTTTGCAAAGGCTCATATTCCGCTGTTGGTCCGAGTCCTAGTTTCATTCAGTATGTGGACATCATTCGTAATCCAGAAGACATACCACAAGTGTTAGCATTGGTGGACTCCGGCGCCACCTCTTCTTTCATCGACCAAATATTTGTCGCCCAACATAACATCCTCGTGGTCAAAAAGTCAACCCCTGTTCCAGTAGAGGTCATTGATGGGAGAACCATTGCTTCTGGTGCAATCACATACGAGATAACCCCTTTAGAACTCTGTATCGGCAAGCACACAGAGAAGATTGTTTTCAACATCATCTCCACCCCTCATCATCCTATCATCATTAGTCTGCCTTGGCTAGAAGCGCACAAGCCTATCATTGATTGGCGATCTAAAACCCTCACCTTCAGCGCACAACGGTGCACCTCTCAAGAACCCCACGCTCAGAAAAACACTTTGTCCAGTCCTGCCAAGAACCCTGTGGTCAAGAACCCAAAGAGGGTCAGAACCAATTCCAATTTTCTCAAGTCTGTTATGTTAAGTCCTGCAATCAAGAACCCCCCGGTGGTCAGAACTAAACCTTGTCCTGTCAAGAATCTTGTCAAGAATCCTACCCAGAAAACCAACCCTGTCCAGATCTTCGTTGATGGAGCTGTCCCTTTCTATCGGGCTGCTAAGAACCTTCAAGTCTTTGCCATGCATGTCAACCCAACCAACAACAAAAACCCCCAATCAGAACCAACACCTGTCAAACTTCTTGAGAAGTACAAGGACTTTGTTGATGTTTTTGAAAAGATTAATGCTGATCAGCTCCCCGCCCATAGTCCATATGATTGCCCGATTGATCTAAAAGAAGGACACTCACCACCCTTTGGTCCTATCTATGGCCTATCGGAACCGGAACTTCAAGCCCTACGTGATTACCTTACTGAAAACCTTGCCAAGGGGTTCGTTCAGCATTCCAAGTCTCCACCTGGCGCCCCAATTCTGTTTGTCAAGAAGAAGGATGGTTCCCTTCGACTCTGTGTGGATTATCGTGGACTCAACAAGATAACCAAAAAGAATCGATATCCTTTGCCCTTGATTTCAGGCCTTTTGGATCGGCTACGTACTGAGAAGATCTTCACCAAGCTTGACCTCCGTGGAGCCTACAACTTAATCAGGATTCGCCCCGGTGATGAATGGAAAATAACTTTCCGCACACGCTACGGCCACTTCGAATACACGGTCATGCCCTTCGGCCTCACCAATGCACCAGCAGTCTTTCAACATCTGATGAATGATATCTTCCGGGAGTACATGGACGAATTTGTTGTGGTCTATTTGGATGACATTTTGATCTTTTCCAAGGACCAGAAAACCCACGACAAACATGTATGATTGGTGTTTGCGACACTCCGAGAGCATGGCTTATACGCCAAGATGGAAAATTATGAATTCGACAAATCTTCAGTGGTGTTCCTCGGCTACGTGATCTCTCCAGATGGCATTTTCATGGACAAGTCAAAGGTCGAGACCATCCAGTGTTGGGCTATTCCATCCTCGATCAAGGACGTTCAACAGTTCTGGGGTTTGCCAACTTCTATCGTCGGTTTATCAAAGGCTGCTCCAAGATCACAACACCGTTAACAACCCTGACTTGCAAAGACAAGCCCTTCTCGTGGAATCCAACGGCCCAAGCTGCTTTTAATACTCTCAAGATGGCATTCACCTCTGCACCCATCCTGATACATCCCGATCCTGCTAAACCATTCATTGTGGAAACGGACGCTTCAGATTTTGCCTTGGGAGCTATTCTATCTCAATTTGGAATAGATGGGTTGTTGCATCCAATTGCTTTCTATTCACGAAAACTAACTAGTGCCGAAATCAATTACCAGGTCTATGATAAGGAACTATTGGCAATCATCACGGCATTCGAGCAGTGGAGACTATATCTTGCCCGAGCTCAACATCGAGTCCAAGTTCTGACAGATCACAAGAATCTCCTTTATTTCACAACTACTCGGACCTTGAATCGTCGCTAGGCACGCTGGTCTATCTTCCTAGCTGATTTTGACTTTGAGATTCAGTATCAACCTGGCACCCAGCAAGGGAAAGCTGATGCGCTATCTCGTCGTTTAGAATATGAACTTCGAGCGGGGGATGAGGCCTACGGCTAGCAGAACCAAATTTTACTCAACCCCGATCAATTTTGAGTCGCAACAACAATCAGCAGCCTCCTAGACTCATACCTTATGAGGGATATCAAAATGGCAACTGAGGAAAACACCTGGGCTACCAACATAAAGAAGGAACTCCAGGAACGACCAAGGAACCCAAATCGTGATGATCTGGATCAGTTTGAGCAACAAGACGGACTTCTCCTTCGAAATAACCTGATTTATGTACCCGAAGGACCTATACACCTAAAAATCCTGAGAAAATGCCACGACAACACCCTGGCGGGTCACTTTGGAATGGCACGGACTCACGAATTAGTGTCAAGGAATTATTGGTGGCCCAAAATGAACAAGCTGCTACGAGAGTATGTTAAGTCTTGTGATACATGTGCTCGATCCAAGGCTCCCAAGCATCGCCCGTTCGGACTCCTACAGCCCCTGCCGATTCCTAGCCGACCTTGGGGATCTATTGTAATGGATTTCATCACGGACCTCCCTATTGTCAGAGCCAAGAATTCAATACTGGTTATGGTCAATCGACTCACCAAAATGGCCCATTTCACCCCTTGTTCCAAGTCAATCACGGAGAAAAAATAACTCAGTTAATTCTGGACGGGGTCGTTCGACTACATGGACTCCCTGAGGAAATTGTGTCCGATAGAGGTCCTCAGTTTGCATCCAAGTTCTGATGTCGCTTATTCGAACTTCTTGGAGTTGACATTCGGCTATCTTCAACTTTCCACCCTGAGATAGATGGACAAATCGAACGGACAAACTAGACACTCGAGCAATACCTTCGCTGCATTGTGAACTACCAACAGGACGACTGGCTGGACCTACTATCTCAAGCAGAGTTTACTTATTACAACACAACGCATGCATCGATCGAGATCAATCCATTCTTTGCCAATTACGGTTTTCATCCCAGGTTCAGCCTTGAAATTCCTGGGGACTCTGTAAACCCCTCGGCTGAAGAAAGGGCCACGAGGCTTGGACAGGTTCAACAGAACCTTATGGCAGAACTCAAGGTAACACAGGAGTGGCAAAAAAAACAAGAAAATCGCCGACGCAAGGACCATCCAAACTTCAAGGTTGGAGACAAGGTCTGGCTTTTCAGAAAAAACATTGCTACCACTCGCCCATGTGTTAAGTTGGATTACAAATGCCTCGGACCTTTCAAAATCGCCAAATTGGTTGGTCTAGTGGCTTGCCAATTGGAGCTTCCACCCCAGTTCAAAATCCACAATGTTTTCCATGTCTCCTTGCTTGAGCCCTATCATGAAAACCCGATCCCAGAACGTCATCGAGAACCCCCAGTTCCAGTCGAAATTGAAGGCCAAGAAGAGTTTGAAATTCAGGAGGTCTTGGACTCCAAAAAAATTCGTGGAAAGCTCTTGTACCTTGTCTTTTGGCGAGGTTATCCTCCTTTTGAAGCTACTTGGGAGCCTGCTGGAAACCTAGTTCATGCCCAAGACTTAGTTGATCGGTTTCACCAACAATATCCTAACAAACCGACTCCATCTAGAAGATGTCACTTGAAAAGAGGATAATGTCATGGCCTAGGATATTTTGGGATATTTTTGGCAATGTCATGGCTTAGGATATTTTGGGATATTTTTGGCAATGTCATGGCCTAGGATATTTTGGGATACTTTTGGCAATGTCATGGCCTAGGATATTTTGGGATACTTTTGGCAATGTCATGGCCTAGGATATTTTGGGATACTTTTGGCAATGTCATGGCCTAGGATATTTTGGGATACTTTTGGCAATATCATGGCCTAGGATATTTTGGGACTAGTATGGTTCAGGGTTATAAAAGGAATTAGTATGGGGAACAACTCTTCAGCAGATCAACACCAGTTGATGGATCAATAAACTTGTCTTGTCTTGTAATTCTCCACTTGTTTGTAGCCGGTTCATAACAAAACCATCTTACACCTTGGAATAAGCTTCCAAAATTTCCTATCTCCAAATGATCAAAAAAGTTTCATGATGGAAGTGCTTGTCACAAGGAAAATCTTGACACAAAAAGTCGTCAGATTTCACCTTCATATAGGTCAAAATTAAATTCCCAAAGATTGAATCGCAAATAGTTCCACAAATGTTAAATCAACCTTTGGCTTCAAAAACTTTTTGTCTCCAAAACTTTGCAGTTGTACACGCATGTAAATTTCCTTTTTAGAAACTTAAAGGTGTAGACAATTTGTCAATTTGATTTCTTATGTGAAATATATGAATTTTTTAAAAAATTCAAAATGAAAATAAAATTTAAATGAATTTTTTATTTAGTTTTAGGGGTTAAATTTTTTGGTCTACATTCATAGGAAGGTTGTTTGTTAATTAGCATACCCACATAATCATTAAACCTTGTTCGCCTAATCACTACCTTTGGTTAAGTGGATGAATTGTTTTCATCAAAATTTTAAATGAAATCCCTTAAATGGATAATAAAATAAAATAAAATAAAAATGTTGGCAAGTTTGGATTCTTGTCGAACTTGTGCCCTAGGTTCAAAAAATCACAAAAAAAAGAAAAAAAATGAGGCTCATAATGGACCCCCGAACCCCTTTATCTTGGGCTTCTTTTGAGTCTCACGAATTTCCCAACTTGCCGAACCTGGCAAGTTTGAAGGAGGTTTAGATGAGCTTGGAGTTCACAACAACGATGTCGTGGAGCTCCACACTTTTGCGACCATCCCCAAGCTTTTTTTATTTTCTTTCTTTTCCTTTTCCTTCTCTTCCTCTTCTTCTTTGCACTACATGTCTTCCCACCTCCCCCCCAACAAGACCATGATGAAGAAAAAAAAACACAAAGAAGGAACTCCTTGCTTTTGTTACTACATATGGTGATCGAAAACAAAAAAAACAAGGACGAGGAAGGGAGTACTCCACCCCTTCCTCAGTATTGGCCTACTACAAGTGCCACCACCCTTTGCCAATGAAAACAATGACAAGAGGGCCCATGTCCCTCCTTATGTTCAAACTACTACGATAACAAAGCAATTGCTATTATTTTTGTTGGCACAACAAGGTGACAATGGAAGGGCCCACGACCTTCTTAGATGTTGCATATAAGTAAGGGAGCTCGGGAGCTCCTAATGCTTGTAACTGGTCACGACAGTAGGTTTACTCCCACTATGTGTTACTTGTCTGCTCTTTGTGTTCCAAAGTACCCGAGTTCTACTCGCCATGGAGTGCTTGAAAATATTCACCAAAAACCTAGTAAAATCATTGTTTTTGTCAAGCAAACCAAGATGTAAACAAACAATTGTTGTAACCCAAACAAAATTCTTGCAAAAACCAACTTGCAACAATAGTAAATAAAATAAATTACCCAACACTTGCTACTAACCAAATCACATGCATAACACACATAAAACCAAATCGAAATTCAATGCTAAACAAAACTAGCTTAATTGCAGCACAACAACTAGCTTAATTGTAGCACAACAACAACTAGCTCACTTTTAGTGATTCAAAAAATCGCACTTGCAAATAACAAAACATAGGGATCAAAGTCCAAAACATAGAAAAAACATGAAACCACAAAATAAATGCAAATGAAAAACTATGAAAACATTAAAAAAAATACACAAAACAAAAAAACACGATGTTCTAATCTCAAATCACCAAAAAGTGATTTGAGATCACACAACAAAATATTATATCCCAAACACAAAAAAAATTAAAAACCTATTCACATTAAAATTAGCTTAGAGTTAAACTAACTGCTAAACTAGATTATCCTAACTAATTAGGATTAACCCTAATTAAGCTAGATTTAATTTTGCAACTAAATAACAACTCTTGACATATTTAAGTATTACATTGACTATTATTCTTTTAATATTGATGTTTTCTCACACGCATAATTGCACACCAAAATAACACTCCATTTGAAAACCTTTAAAAAAATTGAACACAATTTATGAAGACCAAACATTCGGTCATAAGGCTTTTAAAACATCGATTCACACACATGTGACCATTCATTAGTGTTGGTTTGCACTAGTTTGGCACTCAATTATTGGATGATATTTGGTGAGGGGGGCATCTCTATCCTAATTGCTCAAAGAGCTAGGTGTTACCAAAATAAACTCCCTTGAAGTGGAGTCATGAGGTGTTTATTTCAGGAATGCCTTGCTTTAGGGGCAATATTCAATGTAAAATATTGTCGATTTTCCTAGATATCCATTGGGTACTTGTCAAATATCATAAAGGAAAAAAAAACAACATGAGGCATCTTGAAAAATGAAATGCTCTCTCCTTGGGAGTGTTTTATTTATTGAAATGCCTTACACTTTTGTATGCTTCGTATCATGACTTGCAAATACACTAAAATCTTTTGACTTTACATATTGATAATAAATTGATCTACACAATACATTTGGGATGAAACACAAAAATCGCATGCCAGTTTGGGCCAATTGCACCAATAAATATGCATGTGCATCAAATAATTAATTAATTTTGAAAATTTCATTTGAACAAGTGAAATACTCCTAAATATTCACTATTATCCTTCGCAATATTTTTTGATTTGGAAGAAAATTAATTTTTGAAAATTTCAACATCTCTTTAAATAATATAATTAGTGTCGAATTGGCCAAGGTACTAGGGTATAACATCATGAAAGACTAAGAAATAATACCATACACTATGTTGATGTGATAAATATTAGGCCCACTTTACACTAGGAGTTAGGGTTGGAAAAAAAACTTGGGGCCAACTTTGAGCATTTTTGGCTTGTTGTTTGGCCTCCCGAGTTACCAATAAATGCTAGAACATCCTAGTGTAAAGCCCTTGGGGCCGATTTTCAACTTTTGCACCAATAGGAATGTTTGATTTGGGTTGAACATTGGGCCCTGACTCCTAGTGTAAAGCGGGCCTTACTAGAGGGGTATGGATGGAATTGCTCTTATGTCCTTGTTGAAGCAAAGGTTTTGGAGATGGATTCATCTTGAATACTATCTACAATGGTATCTTGACAATTTCATTTTTATATACTAATTATTTCATTTGAGAAAGTTTGAATTTTAAATATATATATTTTTTCAAGGAACCAAATTTTGCAAATGACAATTTAGTTTTTTTTGGAATATTTAAGATTTTTAATTTTTTTTTCAAATTGGTATCTTCAAAATTAATTAATTCATATACATATGTTGAGCTATCTATGTACCTATTATATCTCGGATGCAAATCATATGTATATGTTTCAAAGAGTTTCAAAATTAGGGAAATAGGTTTATGGTTTGTGCCTATGATGGCTTCATAGAGTATAGTAGACAAAACCATTGTGTTATTTGAACAACCTTACTACCCAGTGTTTTTTTGTATTTATTTTTATTAAAAATATATTTATTTATTTTATTCCAGCAAAAAGTTTCACATGTGGCAACAAAAGAAAAACCCAGTGCCAATTGTACAAGGGCATTTTTTTAATTGAAAAAGTTGCCATAATTTGAGGAGAAAAAAAATTCACATATTGCCATATTGAGACAATGACTTCCTATCAATTGCCAGACCTAGGCAGGATTCCCATTTTTTTTTAAAAACTACTTTACTACTAAATTTTGGTCATTCCTCTTTGGATGACATCCCATCCACCTACTTAACAAAATTGAAAAAAATTAATAATAATAATAATATTATTATTATCTAAAAATTAAATTATTAAATAAAGAATTCTTTTATTAAAAAAACCCGACTACCAAAGTCTTCACTTTGCCTACCAGCACCCCCCAAGAGCATCATCCACTGGATGCTCATTATTACTCACTTGTGGATGAACCTTAACTGAGTTAATATTTGGTTTCACCCTTGGTAACCAATTATGTAAGGAAAACAGGTCTCATAAATAGGTAGGTAGGTAGGAAAATAGGTAACTACTAGGTAAGTAGATAGATGGTTTATACATAGGTAAGGGCTTTTTTTTTCTACCTACCTACTAATAACCATGGTTAGTAGGTAGGCAAAAAAAACCAACTGATGTAACCACCATGGTTGGTTAGCTAGGGAACTGGAAACCCAACAGAAAACTGTTTCCTGTCCACTTACTATTCATCCTTTATGGTGCTCTGTGGCCCAAAGGGAATCAGCACCCACCAGGACACTATCTGTTTTTTTTTCTTTTTTCAAATGTCCCATTTTTTATTCATCAATTCTTATTTATTTATTGTTCAATACCCTTCTTTTTTATAAGAAATTAAACCCCCCAAAAAATAAAAATAAATACATTGAGAATTAACTGGATTGGAAAAGATTTTTTAAATGACACATTCGTGGTTGTTAATCTTTAGTTCCATTTTATTTTTTAAACCCAAAAAAGAAAAATTGAACAAAAATATATATGCTCACTAAAAGACCTTGAGAATAAAATGAATTGTAAAAGATTTTTTTTTAAATTCCCATTTTTTTGTTATCAATCTTTTGTTCAATATTCTTTACCAAAATCCAACAAAAAACCCAAAGACACAATAATTTGACTACAAAAGGCTATATAAGAGCAACCAAGTTTCTTGGAGAAAATCATTGTTGGAACCTTATCCCTTAAGGTTGTGTGTCTACCAAGGCAATTGAAATTTTGAATGGAAATCAATGCATTTTTTTTTCAATCTCAAATTTTTCAACAAGTGCATATGCAAAATAGAAACATGTGAGTGCAAGTTTTTTTTGTGGCGTGTTGACGCTTTGTTGTGTGCTGTGTTGCATCAACAACTAAGTTTGAAGCCATTGAGAGAACGTAGTCCCTTTTCTTTAGGCAAAAGTTAAACCGAATAACACACAAATTAGTTGACTTTTTGCCTCAAAAAAAAATCAAAAATCAAAACCCAAAAGTGCAAAAAAAATTGTGAAAGAAAACAATTTCAATAGTCAATATGAACTCACCGCGTATGAAAACAAAATCTCATAAAGCATAATTGGCACATGAGTTGCGCCCAAACCAAGTCAAACAAGCATTGGCTTCCCAAAGGCAAAACTTGCTAAGAGAGTGGCATTCTCACTCTCCAAAAAGTTGCACTTTGCCACAAAAGTCACACACAAAGGTTTGTTTTTTTTTGGTGGAAAACCTCCGGTTTATTTCTGGTTCCAAACTTCCAACACTTGAATAAAATTGGGAACCTAGTTCTTTTGCAAAATCATGTTCTAGTTCCAAGAATCAGACCTGGTTTATGGTTTGGTCCTTACTAACCCAACTGGCGGTTCTTACCTGCCAAAGCAAGTAGCCCTTACATTGGTAAAAACCAGTGTTGGGCGGGTTTTTTTGATTCGCTTCTGGGTATTAACAGGATACATCACTGGATATGTACATATATGACTGCCAAATATCCTCATTTAAAAGACTCCGCCCCGCCTCCTACCTGGGCATTTTAGAAACTTGGTACCCCCCCCCTCCCCCCCCACTTCATGATGGGAGCTTCTAAAATTCAAATATCTATAACCGGGCCCAACCCAGGGGATAATTAAAAAGTGTATTTATCAAAAACCTAGCTTATACCCTTTAGTACCAGACGTATACCCGCCTCCGCCTAGTATGGTTAGGGTTAGGGTTTTTTCGTTTCTAGAATTTGCACTTTGCACATCTCTTGTCTCCTTCACTTTATGCATTCTCCTTCCACTTTTGCAATGTCCATTTGGAGCTTTTTGTCAATGTGCCCTGAGAGCTATGAATGCAACATTTGGCCACTAGAGCATATGGAGAATCCAAAACCAAGTGATTTACATGAAGGTATGTGGTTCTTGAGTTCGATCAAAAGTAAAAAAATAGATTGGTTGTTTGGTTTGAAGAAAATGCATGACATAGTTATTAATTGTAAATTGTAACCTCCTTTGTGCTAGGTAGTTTGTTTATGTTTTCAAAGGTGGGAGAGGACAAAGGATTTCAACAAAATTATTATATATTGCCAACCAATTAAAATGTTTTTGGTCTCTAACATTCGAGTTTCATTGTTCTCATTTGTTTCACTTGTTTTGCATTCTACACCTTGTTGCAAGTTTTGCTCAAAGATGCATTTGTTAAGCAAATCCTGTCTTTTTAAAAGATTGTGAAGTCTCATGTTGTCAGAAGTTTTTCTCTTCCAAGGGTTAGGAAGATTTGTGAACATTTCATAACTTGTTTTTGTCTTCCAATCTTTTGTTAGTTTCTTATTGAATAATCTATTGTTGAATTTTTCTTCATGTCTTACCATGGATACAATGAATGTTCATGATCTCCATTTTGATGAGGATTTTCTAGCTTCTACAAGACATGACAATAGTAGTATTGGTAATGTTCAAGTAGCCAACCATGGGGAGCCCAAGAATCCATTAGTTGATGATGCTAAAGTTGTGCATGATGATGTATATGTCACCGAAATGCATTTGGAAATTTTGTAGAAATAGGGGCTTTTGTGGAAACCACATTACTATATTTCATTCACGTGTGCCTTTTTAAGGTGAATAATAACCAATCTATGGATTTGGAACATAATTAGATCATGAGGTGCATTATCTACCATAATGATTATGTTGGTCTTGAAATCCTAGCCATGTGCACTAGGTGTAGGAAAGGATTAATTGCATATCATATCATAAGTCTATTGGATTACATATTTGAAAAGACATGTTGAGAGTGACCGTTATGCCTTCATGAAGAGGCTGGCACAAGATCCTAGTTGCATTCAATAGCAAAAACTCCCATTAATTGAAATGTTAATAAGAAAAAAACACATTTCTCCATCTGAAATCTCTGGGTTTTTTTCTACGTTATATAACAATGATTTAGCACAAGTGGGTTTCTTGGATGGTTTCATGTTGCTAGTGGTGAAAGGGCTTTTGCCTATGGGATTGTAGATTTTGTTTAGCTCCAAAGGCTGTCATATAAACTTTGTCCATGAATTGTCTTCCCATCCATGAAGGTTTTTGTTAAAATTGTTTTACCTAATCTGGTAGAAAAAACCATGAGTTTATATGTGTACCATGCATTGGTTAGTTGTTTGTTTGCCACCATACCTACACATTCAACTTATGGATGTTGAAAGGTTGTCAACTTAATCGTTTGTGATTGGGAGGTGAAACATGTAACTATTGGCCTATTTGAGGTTATTGACATTGGCATTGTAATGGCTCTTAAATTATAGGAGTTATTGGATAGGTTTACACTAATCGAAAAAATAGTTGCCTATGTAAAGGATGAATGGTTCAACTTGTAAACTTATGCAAATGCCTCAAATTCGGTTGTGTCATGTAATAACTTGGGTTTGTTGGAGCCATTTGATGGTTCGTGTATTGGGCATGCACTTTCAAAAGTGTGCAAGTATGTTACTATATATGACAAAATTTGTACCAATTTAAGTTATGCATGTATAAAATATGCTCAAGGTGTTATCCAAAGATGCATTACATGCCTTAAAAAATCAGGTAAGGGTAGGGAAGCTTAGGAAGGCTTGCATTGATCCTAGATTAAAGCCCAAAAAATTAAATATGCTCGTGAAGACAAGGTAAAGCAATTAACTTTTTTTCTTGTTTTTTGATTTCAGAATAGAAATGTATCTTGTGTGGTTGAATTGGTTTTTGATTTTTTTTTTTTTCCACTATAGGTTTACAAGTCGTGTATTGTTATTTCAGTATGCCTTGGCTTTCCAACGTGCCATTGCATAACGCTACAATAATCAATTTGTGGCATTGCAAAATTGTGTCCTTTTATGAGAATGTGGATTGTTTATGAAGAAGTTGTTTTAGTTAAGTCCTCGACTATTTATGGTTGTGTTTTAAACCAAAGCCACAAACATTGGTTGCTTGCAAATACCTTGTAGTTTATCATGTCCACTTGCTGGGACATTTGTGAATAGTTGGCCTTTCAAATTGTTCTTGACAATCTTGTTGAAAATGACCATGTCTTCAATTATGAGATGAAAGAACTCATGATTCAAATGAAAAAACAAATTCCAAAGGTTCTTATACCCTTTGTTTCTTCTCTGCATGTGTTTGACAAAAAAAAATTCATAATATGTTAGTTTTGATGTTTGATCTAAGGTTTAAAAACATGTGTTTCATTACTATGTTTTTGGGTCATGAAATTGCTGTTACTATGGTTGTTCATGGGTATGATGAAAAATTATCACTACCCTTATTAATGGAAGTAAACACTTGTTGTTAATGTTTGACAAGGTTGAAGAAGCTTATGATCTTCATTCACAAATGGATTTGAAAGTTTATTTCACATTACAACAACAACAACAGACACATACATGAACATTATGCGAAGGGAGCTTGTTGGATTTCAACATTTTCCTATTGATGCAAAAAGTTGCAAATGTGTGCTATCTTGGTGGCAGAAAAAAAAACACAAGTTTCTGCCATTGCTATTTTAGTGCACCACATTCTTGGCATCCCAACAAACCAAATTGAAACTGAATGGATATTTTCCATTGTTGGGATTTTGATGGCACTTTGTAAATGTCATTTGCAAATAGGTAATTTGGACAAGCTTATTTTTATCAACAAAAAGTGGCCATCATATCCATGGATTAGTTGTGTGAAACCCACTAACCTTGCATCTCGCTTGTGGAAGTGGAATCAAACTTGATAATAGTTTTGGAAGTAGAATTCTAATTTATGATGTTGATTGTGAAGATTTTTAAAACCTAAATGGGCCCTTTTAATTTAATTTTTTTCCTTTGTGCAAATAGTTGGTGAGCAATGGGCTTATCATGGTTGCTAATAGTTAGTTGAAGATGACAAAAGGAATCACTTGTCAAGATTTAGGATTTTAAGCAACTTCATCCATGATTCCAAAATTCACATTGTGAAGGAGCTGAAGTTTTTTGGGTGATTTGCTTGTTCTATCTGTTTTCAATGCCTTCAATTTGTTGGTTCATGAATCTATCCCTTTTCTTTGGTAGATGTTTGTAGTATATTTTGTTTAAGTTTGTTACTTCTATCTTATGTCCATGTCTAATTCTTTTGTGTTTATCTATTATGTCAAAAGTTACTCTTTTCAATCTACTAGTTCATCATGATCAATAATTATTTTTCTTTAGTAGTTGTATGTAGCTTGTTGTGTTTGAATCCAATGTTTGCTCCTAGGTAGATGCAAACTATGGTGGATTAAAAGCAACAAAAGTCCAAGTCTCAAAAGTCCATATAAATGAAAAAATTAACATTAGAATGGAAAAAAATGTTAAAAATCAATGTCAAGTGGGCCCTATTTGGTATTATTCAATTAATCAAGTCAATATGAAAGGTTGCCCATCTAGAAAACTCTTTATCATACAGATTAGAGGGAAATATATATTAATCCAACAAAAAATGACCAAGATTGGGACTTTTGAAAATAAGGTCCAAATTTGATCATTCAAAAGTCCATAATTATTTGTTGATTAATTTTTTTGTTATATTTTTTCTCAAACCGTATTTTTTTTTCCATCATGTATCATATATTGAATCCCTATAAAAAAGATTGAAATGAAATCATAATGAAAAATGCATTTGAATGTTAATGCAAAACCTAGATTATAGTCCATATGTCCACTTTAAAAGTTCATTACTATATGATTGGTGTATGTTTATTGAATATCACCCTTCAATAAATATTTTTATTCAAGTTGGAAATCATAATCCATAAATATTTTTGTCAATTTGATGATTTTATGATGCATTTGAATAAAATACACTCCACAAAAAGTCCATCAAGTTGTAAACGTGAGCCACCATAGCTTGCATCTACCTTGTTTTTGTGTCTTGTGTCCATGTCTGATTCTTTTATGTCAATTTATTGTGTTGATTTTTTGTTTTCAATTTTTTAGTTCATAATGATCAATCAAATGTTTTTCTTTAATACATATTTGTATCTTGTTGCGTTTGAGTTTAGTGTTTGATGCTTTTGTGTATTGTGTCCATGTCTAATTTTTATGTATCCATGTCCTATGTTTCAATATATTAGTTCATGGTTTTTTGCCTCACATGAATCTATAGTTTGTGTTGTTTATGTTTGATGTTTTTATTTTTTATGTCCATGTCTATGTTTATGTTCATGAGTATGTAGTTTGTTATGTCTTGTGTTCATGAGTATGTGGTATGTCATGTCTAATGCTTTTATGTCTATGTGTATGTCCATGAGTTTATAGTTTGTCATGTTTTGTGTTCATGAGTTTATAGTTTATTATGTCTATGTTTGATGCTTTTATGTCCATGTTTGATGGCAATATGTAGTTTTTCAAGATTTGATTTGAAGACCAAGCCATTCAATGGAAGATGGAACAAAGGAGGGGTTTCCTAAAATTGATAACCATGAAACATGGTATAAATGCTTCCTTCTAATTTACCATTGTTGGGGAATTTAATTGTAGGTGGTATTTTTTTATAGTTGTAGAAAATCAAAAATCATCCACAACCCTTGAGGTTGTTTGTATATATATTTTTATAATGTGTTCTTTGAATAAGAATGCAAATACATTGTGTATTGTGTATTTGTCAAAGACTGAGTTTGTACCAAGGGTGTGATTGTTAAGGACTCGACTTGTAATTGGCTTATACATATCCATGTTTTTGGTAAAAAATTGGGCCATATACCTAGATAAATAGATTTTTCATACCCCCACCCCGACTCATACCCGGCCATAATTGGGTTTTTAAAACTTGGATTTAACAAATTCCTTAAATTTTCAAAAGGAAAACATCAAAATGGGCGGTTATTTTTTTAAAATCCCTTAATACTTGGATATGGTTAATAGCAAAAAATCAAATACCCACCCAACATCGGTAAAATCCAATCTTGATTGGTTATAAGGTTTGCAAAACTGGAACCAATTAGTATCATATTTTAAAAAACCCCAAAGATGAACATGTTTGCTTCCATCAATGCATGTATTAAATAATAAAATTATTTATAAAAAATGCTTCAACCTATGTATAGGGTAGACACACTCATCACCAAACACAAGTTGGTAATCAAACATTTATTCATATATTGCTCCTTTCTTGTTTTTTTCTAATGATTTTAATGGCTATGGATTTATCAAATGGAGGTTTGAAATGCCTTTTTAAATTTTAGAGGTAACTAAACAACAAAGAAATAAGAAGATAATAACCATGTTCAAAGAATAAAGTGTTGAGAAAAAATGCACTAAATCCCTTAACTTTCAAACCTCGTATCTTTTTCATTTTTAGTCAATTTTGAACAATTAAAAAAGATGGGTCCATCAACTTGATTTTACAATATTTCCTAGAACTCTAAAAGCAATGGATCTATGTTAAAAGATCTTAAGTTCTAAACACTTACCCTATCAATCAAACATTTATTGCTCGGAATTACACACTATTTCCAAACCCCATATCTTTGTATACCACTTTGAATGATCTTCATAGTGATGGGTGTGTCAAGTGAAGTTCCACAATACCTTTTTAAATTCTAAAAACAATGAAGCTATGTTGAAAGATTTTAAGTTCTACAAACCTAAAATGTTCAAACACTAGCCTATATATATAATGTTTTTAATAAATCTTCACAAGTTGGGTCTTAGTTCTTTGGTCACAATTGCAATATTATAATAAGGATAGGTTATCAATGGAACAAAGAGTGCATAGCTTCAAAATTTAAGAAGAGTGGCGTCTTTGTGAATTCAAGTCTATCAATGAAAACATGATTGTCATTCATTTATCAAAACACGTAATTTTTCTCTTTTAAATAAAATCTCAATGTGAATATTTGATACCAATATCCATGTCCCATACTAGTTAGTATGAAAACATGTATGAAGTTATTACATATTCATAAACAAGGATCCTTTCTCAAAACATGTGTTATTATTTAACTTGGTTGATATGTCCATTCCAAGAACATTTGAATATTGTAGTACCTTTACCATTTTGGCATAAATTGAATCAATTTTCATTTTGCTGAACTTTTGAGAAACTATTTATTATTTGTACCAAAATTTTAATAAAATCTAAAACCTCAACTGTCAAATTTTGAACCACATACCTCCCATGGTAATGACTTAAAACTGAAACAATCTAGACACATTAAATTGATCCATAATAGTGATAAGATTTTGTTTATTATTTGCTATAACCATTACTTGTTGAAAATTTCAGAATTAAAAAACCAAGTGTTGAAGTTAAGATTTCAAATTTAATTAAATGTTTGGCAATTTGTTGCCAAAATGGTAAAGGTACTACAATATTCATTTTCATATCCAATGCACAAATTGAAAAAAATTAATAGCAAAACCCAACTTGAATATTGAAATGGATATATTTACCCAACATTTGTGTAATGAATTTATGAGAAAACATTGGTTGAGGTTTTAAAAATAAACCATTAGTTTCAATTCATTGGGAAAATTTTAAAATCAACGCACTATCAATCCCAATTATTTCAAAACCCTTAAAGAATTGGTAACGAACAAATAATTTTATGGGTCGCCATTTGATGTTTAAAATTATTTTGAGAGTCATAATTTTGAAGATTAACCTTGTTGTATGTTCATATTTTTAATATTAACCCACATTGGTGAGAACAAAGAAGTATTTCCAACAACCTTTCCAACTGATATTGTACATGTGAACAAGAATTTTTGTGAAGGTTAATGAAAAAAACAAGAATCGACAAGCATCTCATCATGTTATGTATACGAGAAGGCAAACCCCCTATTATGGGTTCTTGTTGTGACACTTGAGAGTGGAGTTCAAGATTCATAGGGGTGTGTGTGATGTTGGAAATTTTCCATTTTATTATTATATCTAAACTTGTAATTTTCACAAGTTATTCAACTAGTTATTGATAAAACCTAATTATTGATTAAATAGCCAATTGGTTATTGATTTGTTTGAAAACCAGTAAATAAACCTACATACTTTTATTGAATTTTCAAATCTCAATAACATACGTAGATGATTTAGTTATCATCTTGGTAGGTTATTAATCCTAAGACATTGAACATGTTTATGATACAAAATAGAAAACATGGAAAAAAAAAAGTCTAAAAATAATTACATAATTAATATATAACTAATGATTCCCAATTGAACATTTGAAAAGTGACTTATCCATAATTGATGATTATTACCCAAAAAATACTCAAACAAATTGATAATAAGAAATATTATTTTGCCAATAAAATTGATAATTGGCAAGTTTGGTTTTATAAATTTTTAATGACCTATTTGGCTAGTTATTATCAAAAGAAAATAATTTGCCAACATTGGTTCAAAGTAACAACAATTAAAATAGGAAATATTTCATGAAATATGTTTCATTTCATTGTTGCTAGCTTGAACCAATATTGTTGGTGATTATTAGAAACTACACCAAACCCCACTAAGTATTGTCATAGTTCTTAGGGTTCATGATCACAATTTTAAATGAGATATTTAGTTGCGACATATAACCACAATTATAAAAAAATCATAATACTCAAATTTGATAAATGACCATGGTTTCAATTTCTTTTGAAAAAAAATCAAATAATTGCCCAACATACCAGTAGTATTTTCATGAAACCCAATGGTTTTATGTTTTGAAACAATGTTGTGTGTGTAAATGGTTTAGAACTTACGCTCCGTGTAAATGTAAATCCCATAATGAAATTTATTTACACTTTGTGTAATAATCATTTATGTTTGTGTAAGTGTAAATGTAAAATTGTGTAAATTTATTTTATGTCATGTAAAACAATGTAGGTGTTAAACAATTTTTAAAATGTGATTTCTACTTGGAGAGGAGGATTCTAATGTTTTTGGTGATAGGCCAACCAAATGGCCCATTACAAAAAAGAAAAATAAATCATCAAAACATTTGTGCTTTGGGATGCATCACAATTAATTTAATCAATTAATATGAATCACAATGTTACAACCAAATAACTACAACCAAGTTGTTGCAATCGCAACCAACACACAAGTTGTAAAAAAACTCATTCCAATGAACTATGGAAAAGTTAATTCCAACAAATTGTGGAAAGCTCATTTTAATGAGTTGTATAAAGAAATTCACTCCAACAAACTAGAACAATTTGTCTTGATGCGTTAATGAACTTGCTACTCAACTTGATGAACTTGCCACTTTAACCTTTTACTTATAACAAACAATTTTTTGGAAAACAAAGTTGTGCAAACATATTTCTTACACGAAAACCTTTGTGAATTTGAGTGCCTCAACACTTGGGTGTTTGAATGCATTCATGAAATACTCTTTGACACCACAATTGTGATGTGACAAAAACTTTTAGCATTTGGGTGCTTGAGTGCACCAAAATCCTCTAAACAACAAAGCTTTGATGTGATAGAAAAACAATAAAACACTAGGAGAAAAAAGACTAAGTTCTTGTAAAAGCTTATGCCAAAAATGGTGATAAACAAAATTAGGAATAAAAGTTCTACTTAGACAATGACGTAGGGCTGCACCACCATAGTTCCATATTGGTAGAAAATGCTAATGTTTGAGGAGTATTAAAAGTATCATGATTTTTTGTGAAGGGCCAATCAAAGTGGCCCATTACAAAAAAAAAAAAAAACCAAACAAAAGTTTTGAAATACACCCACAATTAATTAATATGGATTTGCAAGAAAGTATGGTCATCATGGGTATATAATATGTACACATACACGACCCAAAACATTTACATGGGGTTGTGTAAAATTAATTGAAAAATATTTACACTGTGCTCGTGTAAGTATTAAAAAGAAATTATACACAACAACAATATAAATGTAAGTGTAAAAAGTCGGAACGTGTCATGGGGATTTGGGGAACATAGTGAGTGTTGTGTGTGCATTGTATGGATGGGCATGCTCTATAGAAGTGCATGAATGAATGTAGATGAAAAATATTTTAGCTAGAAGTTTGAAGATTGTGATTAAGTACATATTTCAAAATTGAAGCCTACCAAATTTCCATTCATAATTGCTATTGAAAATTTGAGTTCAATCTTAAATATTTGAAAAAAAGAAGAAAAGAAGAGTTCAATCTATAGTTCCTCATTTAGCCCAACCAAAAACATCTCACAAAACAAACAAATTTAAGAGAAAAAAAGACAAGCATGATTGAACCAAGGGGTTTTATAATTTTCTTTTTTTTTCAATTTTGTGATAATAAAAAAATTGGTGATTTTTTCCCCAAAAATTAGCAAATTTAGTCAAATTTACAATAGGAAAAAAAAATCCCAATTCTTTTGTTGAGAAAAAAGAAAATCATTGATCAAATCAAACCACCATTTCTATGACATTCGAGAGTAGTTGAATATTTTGAAAAATGATCAACTCACTCAATTTTTATTACTTTTTTTTTTATAAATTACCTCAAATTGGTTATTGGAAACCCAAAAAAAAAAAGAAAAAAAAAAGAGAGGTGCAATTTGACTTTATGGCTTCCATTGATTTTTTTCACTCAAATATTTATTAAAAAAAAGAAAAGAAAAAAGAGTCTGCAAATTTTTATATTAAAAAAGTAATAGGAAAAAAAAAAAGAAGTTAAAGTACAGATTGACCTAGACGCAGTCAGCAAATGTGAACGAACTTGTCCACGTGGCAGTGCATGAGTCCAGTAGCCTTTAAGTAAAAGTGTCTGGTTCTACGACAGGGTGTTGTCCACGTGGCTGGGTTTTGGGGCTGGTGATGTATGTAGGCATCATAGTGTCCAAGTCTGGTTTTATCACACGTGGCAGTTTTGTCCAGTGACTTTTATCTTTTTGTCACTCTCAGCTATGGCCTACTACAGCGCGTAATTTAAAGTAAATGCACCAATGAGGACTCGCCACCTAAGCTATTTTGAGCCCTTGCCTACTAGTCCTTATCACACTTATTACTTGCTGGGTTTTTTTGGGGGTATCTATTTTGGGGCTCATGTGAAAGGCCAGATGGGTCTTAATGGTTGGCGTCTTTTGTGTCTTTTTAATTTGGGAAAAAAAATAATTCTTTTTTTCCTTCTTGTTTTTCTCCTCCCCCCCCCCCCCACCCCCCCATTTTATAAATTGCATTCTTTAAAAAAAGTTTTTTTTTCGGAAATTACAAAGCCTAAATATAAATACATAAATAAGTAAATGTATATATATATATATAATTTTTATTTTTTTCCTTCTTGGTTTTCTCCTTTTGTTGGCATTTATAACCTTACATTTCGTTTTATGGCTTTTTAATCTGGAAAAGAAAATTCTTCTTGTTTTTTCCCCCTTTTTTTGGCCATTAAAAATGAATTTTTTTGGCTTTGTAATTTTGGGGAAATGACACTTTCTTCTTGTTCTTTCTCTTCTCCCCCGTTCCCCATTTAAAAATATGCATATTTTGGTGTTGCTTGGGGTTTTTTTTGCCACTATAGGGGAATTGAATTTTTTCATTTTGTAAGAACTTGGGGGATGTGTATTTCAATTTGGTTTCTATCTTCGGAATTTTGTTCTTACATTGAATCTTATCTATCTATACTACTTATAAAGAGACGTAGTCTGTCTGTCTGTCTGTGCGAGGTCCCGAAATCGAGGTTTCGGGACCTCGACGGACAGGACCTCTTTTTTTTTTTTTTTGCTTTCCGCCCTAAACTGCCGTAGTCTGTCTGTCTGTGCGTCTGTTCCAGGTCCTGAAACCCAGGTCCTGATATCCAGGTCCTGAGTTCGAGGTCCGGCGGGCTGCACAGGTCTTGAAATCGAGGTTTCGGGACCTCGACGGACAGGACCTCTTTTTTTTTCTTTTGTTTTCCCGCCCTTTTCCGGCGGGCTGCCCAGGGTTAATACAAGAATTTTTTGAAAAAAAGAAGAAGACGGTATTAGGCTTCAAATTTTAGGTTTTTTGGGGGATGGGTTTGGAGTGAAGGGAAAAAAAAAGGTAGGCACGGGCGGATTGTGTCCGCCCGTCACGGGCACCCACTAGTATATAATTACAACAGTGGTGTGCGTCTGTCCGTCCGACGACGGTTCCGCGTTTTAATTGACTGGCGGAACCGGCCCGGACGGTCGGATTCCGAGACCGGGAACCGGCCCGGACAGTCGGATTCCGAAAACGGGAACCCAGGGTTTCGGGACCTCGACGGACAGGACCTCTTCTTCTTCTTCTTCTTTTTTTTTTTGTTTTTTTTTTTTTTTTGCCGTGTCCAAAGGTCACGGGCACCCACTAGTAACCAAAAAAGAAAACCTTTGCTTTACACTTTTCAATTCAATGTCCTTGTGAAATTGAATTTGGAATGTTTAAAGATTGTTAGGGCACTTGGGTGGGTGAATATTTAGGGTTTCTTAAACCCTCCCCCTCAACAATACAAAAGGAATGATGTAAATTGAAGTCATGTGAACTTCTTGGGTGTTATGTGTGTTATAAAGAATTTCAATTTGGAAATTTTCATTAAATGCTTGAGGTTGTTGGGTACAAAGGTGGGTGAATATTTAGGGTTGTGTACACCATTGTCTTACGAGATTGAAATTTGAATGTTTGAGGTTGTTTGGGCACTTTGGGTGAGTGAATGTTTAGAGTTCCCTAAAACCCCCTTAATAGTACAAAATAATTAGGCAAAACTGAAGTCATGTAAGCTTGTTGAGTTTTATGTGTGTTGAGACGAATTTAAATTTGGAATTTTCCATTAACCGCTTTGAGGTTGTTTGGTACCAAGGTGGGTGCGTGACTATTTGGGGTTGTCTAACCAAATAAAAGAAATAGGTGAATCAAGTGGTGTGAGCTTGTTGAGTGTTATGTGTTGTAAAAGGATGTAAAATTTGGAGTTTTCCATTGAAGGAATGGATTGAAATTGTTCATTTCCACCATAGGAAAATAGTTAATCGAGCTTGCTACATTTACAATGACTTCTCCGCACTTCTTTTATCTTCAAATAGTGCGGGGAGTTGTTGAAAGTGGCTAGACTTCTTCAGCTCAATCTAAAAGAATATTTTAGCGTATTTATTCACATGTGCTTCATGTGAAATTAATATTATTATTTTATTCTAGATGTGGTTCTACTTGAGGTATTGATGACTATGTATATTGATTTCTTATATTACTAATTAGTTCACATGTGCTTCATGTGAAATTAATATCATTATTTTATTCTAGACGTGGTTCTACTTGAGGTAATGTTGACTACGTACATTGGTTTCTTATATTACTAATTAGTTCATGACTTCGTGAACTTATTGACTACTACAAAGAGTCCTCACCTCTTAAGGTTTTCCATTGTCCCAACTTTGATTGCTCATGATACCCATCACAAGTTCACTTTGCTTATTATGCACATGACAAAACATTGGTAACATTGTTATCTAGTTTTTAGGTCTAATTGATTAGTTGGGTGTGCACCCAAAGTTTTTTTTGGGTTGGAAGGAAGCCACTTTTATTTGCCCATCTCCAATTTTCGTGAAACATTGGGCGCTGCCCAAAATAGAAGCATGTATGTGGTTCCCTTCAGCCCACCTTTATATTTTTAATATATGAACTAGTTCAACTTTTGCCATAGTATATGGGATAAAAGTGTGGTGGTATTTTGGGAACGCCTTTGGAAACTTGATGGGAACACATTGGGAACAGAAAAAAAAACAAAACTCCTTTCCCCACCCTTCCAAAACCTAATAGACAAAAATTGTGCCCTCCTAGGTGCATGTTGAGCCTTCTCATTGGCCTTATGAAAATTATGGTCCTAAAACAGTTTGTCACCATTTTCAGCTTGGGCCTATGAGTTCTTAGGGTTTTTTATTCTTCACACATACCGTAATATATAACTTAAACATAATTTTTTTCCTCCCATACAATCTGTTTCCTTACATACCTTGGAGTTGGACATTATGTGCACTTGGTGTGTTGTTCTTAACCTAGTGACTTGGATTCTTGGAACAACTAGGTTCACATGATAAGGGTGGTGGGTAGCAACTAACAATCAAACTTGTTTTTGCAGCCATCATGTTGTCCTCTTGTCGTCGACCTCGTTATTTGAGCTTTAGAAAGTTTAAAATAAGACTTGATTGTCAACCCCTAAAAGCGTACACCTTCTCTACACCCCATTTTCCTCTATTCAAAGCCCTTTGGATACAAAATTCGGCCCATGAATGATATTACAAAGCCAAACCACTAGATTCAAACTTTGCCTTTGGTAGAAAACTAGAAACTTCAGCCAAAATAAAGAAAGGGATGATGAGATAGCAAACATTGCAACATAATATGGTTTCTCCTCTGACATGACATATTTTGCATTGTATTGGATGAAACCACAATGCTCATCTCACACATGGCATGAGCCATGGCCTACTGCTAAAAAATCATTGTGTTAGATTGAGTTCATGCAAGACTATGCAAATGCTACCCAAGGTTGGGATCTGCAGTTTCACCAAACAAAAAAGGACTTACAACATGACACTAATGCATGCATCCTAATATGACACTTAGCAATAACAAAGTTTCATAAGCATAAAAATAAATTCGAGTCATGATGTGGTTGTTAAGTGAAAATGAAGCCTTGATATTTCTAGAAGTGAGTGTGAGGAACTTTCATGGACACACACACTTCCTCATGCATACCAATGCTCATCAGCTCTTTCACTCTCTCGCCCAGTTAGCCAAGTTTCTACTTTCTACTATCTGATCAATGCTCAGATCTATTCCTACTGTTGGAGAATGTCAGGAAGTGATGGAAATTGAGACCAGTGCACTCTTTAATACAGGACAAATCAGGTGGTTATTTGGGGGCCCACCTTTTTCCTAAATCGGCATCTCCTTTGAAGCTTAGAAGCAGCAATCTCAGCAACACTCAGGATCTCTGTGGCAACTGCATTTGGTTACAGGCCCTGCATGTCTCCTCTAGATCGAGATAACTTTGCGCTGCACACACAATTGCAAGCTTTGGAAAACCCCCTAAGTATTCACTATGTCTAGTTTTTCTCTGGCTTAAATCATGTTAAGCTTATGTTGGGGGCAGCTATCCTAAGAATGGAGAAAACCAACCTAATTTAACTTCAAAGTCAATTAGAAAACAACAAAATACTCTGAAACATCACTCAGAACAAATGGGAAGTTCAGCCATGATATTATGTGGGATTACAATCACTGTTGTTGGTCCTCAGCAGTGGACACAGATACATTTTCACACACAATTTGGTAGTCTGCAGGGTGGAATGCTGCTTTGTAACAAGAAAAGGCAAAGTCAGGTAATAGTGCTGCCACGACCACTAGCAATTGCAACAGCCAGTAGCTTAATGAAGGAGCCAACACTTCAATAAATTCTTTATATGCGACAGTTGACCATTTGGGTGGAAAGGCCCCATAGAGAAGCACAAATAAGTACCAAAGACATATACTACCCCAGATTGCCAAGTGATGGAGCCAAGTGAAGTATTTTACAGTGGAGAAGAGTTGCAAATTTGGAACTAGTACCAGTCCTGTGAACATTGCCTGCCCAAAGTCTTGTCGTGCAGCAACGTGGCCATCAGAGCGGAAAGCACTTATGTGTAGTAAAGTGAGTGGAAAGAAGAATATGATCAGTGATGAATACCACGAATTGCATAGCCACCATGAGAATGTCTTCTTGTTGAAAAGCTTGCTCTCTTGTCCCTCCTTGTATAATTGTGGGAATCGGTAGGCTTGCAACGGGGACACATCTTGATCTAATACCGCTATAACGCATACTGGAAGACATGTGAAAACTGTGTTATAGAAAGATGCATACCAGTCGAGGTACAGTGGTTGCCCTGAAAAGTGCGCAAATGTGTTTGAGTAGAAAGACACAAATCCCAAAAGGCAGACCTTATAAAAAAAATAGAGAATCTGCACACAAAACAACAACATTGAGGGTGATGAATGCATAAAAATTCTTATGACAAAAGGGGAAATTCCTATGAATACAATTTGGGACTATGAGAAACTGTCAAACATGTCAAGAATCTTCTGCCAAGACACCATTTTGTGTGCTTACCATACATGAAGTTCCATGTCTCAAAACCCTAAACCCTAAACCCTAAAAGCATGCAGAGCATTGACAAACACAAATTGTTTGTTTCAGTTTTATCACAGTTTGTATGGGAGATATTTGAGAATTGGTTTACCATCAAGGAAATGCGTCGATAACACCAGTGACCATGAACAAGCAGCAAACGTTCAAGGAAGCGGAACTGGGCAATTGCATAATCTGCTGCCATTGCCGCCTGCATCATCACCCCACATGACATCCATGTCTCTATAGTGACTGACATTCTGTAACTACATAGCATACATTCCTCCTTCAAAGTTGGACATTTCACCAAAACCCTCTAAAAGCCTCTAGATTACAAAACTTACCTCCAGGAGGAGAGCAACCTTTAGCCTAGAATATGGTACTACACTTACAAGTCTGACAGAGTGATTTAAATTTTCTGCTTGATCTTTGGTAGCTTGAACAATGTGATCAATATGTGCAAATTTTTTCAGCATTTTACCTGAGCCCCTTCAACCCCTGTGATGCCAACACCAACATTTGCAGCTTGAATCATTCCAACATCATTCGCACCGTCACCTATGGCCAGGCATAGTCGGTGCTGGCCAAGCCCTTTCTTGACTAGTTTTGTGACTTGTGCCTTTTGCCGGGGTGACACTCGGCAACAGAGAACTGATGCACATTTGAGGCATACTTGCAGGAACAGCTCTTGAAGCCCATTGTCTGCCAAAATGTATGCCAAAGACTGACCATCGATAATCAAGGCATACTCCAGCTCATAGTCCATCTTGACCAAGGTTTTTGCCTCTAGAGTCTCTTGGTTTTTGGTTTTCTGGGCAAATGTCTGACCCGAAGAGGACTTCTTATGTCTATTCTGAATGGAACTCATTTGTAAGCTGGAACTCAGAGTTCTGGACATAATGCTGTTTTGGCTTTGACTCTCAGAGAGACTACCTGTCCTGCTGAAGCTGTGGGATAATGCAGAGTGTAAGCTGCTACTGAAGCTCAACTGATGTCTTTCACTATTACTCACCTCTTGTGGTTTCACATTATGCATCTGAACCAATTGCAGTGCATCCTCAAGTTTTCGTGTCACCAGACTTTGAAGTTCCTGGATTCATAAAAATATGTGAACACCAATTGGATTGCATTTTGCCAGGAGGGTTTGAGGTTACTACAGCACATATTTAGTACCAAGTTGAGCAGTAGTACAATCAAGGTAAAAAAGTGATGGTACAACGTCAGTAAGAACATAGGCAACTCCAGAGGGTAAAAGAACAAGGACTTTTGTGGTGAGTTATATGGTGATTAATCATTCCATCTTTGACATCACCGGGTGAAATATGAACTGAAGTACTTGATTCCCAAGATGGAACCCAATTCTCTATTGGCAATTTTGTGCTCTTTAACAATCTTCCACAAACAATAGAAAACAGCAGACTGATTAAACCAACCTTTGAAATTTCATTGCGAGAGAGTCCATCTCTCTCTGCTTTCTCTTCAACATTCCGTGCCTCTACGCCCTCCATACTCACTATCAGCTTATCCATACCCTGCCTTAATAAACTGCACACCCCAACCCATCCCATCACTAGATCAGCTTTTCTATGCCCTCTTTGTGTCACAAAATGATAAGACCCTGTAAACCCTTATATCCTCAAATGATTGATGTTAAATCCTCACCCACTGGTCCCAGAGAAACTGGTAGAATCTATTGTGATAACACACCTGCAAGCATAGCCAATATTGATGGCTGTTTCCATCTTATCTCCAGTCAGAACCCAAATTTTGATGCCAGCCTTGGCAAAACGGTCAACACTTTCAGGAACTCCTGCTTGAAGTTTATCTTCAACTCCTGTACCCCCTACCACCGTTAAACCCCTCTCTATTTCCTCTGCAGCCTCCTCTGTTCGCATATCCCTCTCCCGTCCCATAGTCGACCGTGCCTCTTCAAATTTAGCCTGCCATATTATGTACTCTTCTTCTTTGAGCTCCTTATATGCAATCAGTAGAGTCCGGAGCCCAACTTCTCCATATTGTTTCAGATGTGTATTTGTCTGTGTTGAGAATCCCTTGTTGTTTGGGTCCAACCGCTGAAGCACAACAGAGTCTGCACCTTTACAGAGTAGCAGCAACTTTCCATCAGGAAAACGTACAATAACAGACATGCGCTTCCGAGCACTACTGAATTCCAACACATTCAAGAGCTGGTATTTACAGTCCACTGGTTGTGCTTTTGGGCCAAGTGTTTCTCTCATGTACAGAGTTGTCGGGGTCCTTTTGTAGAAGTAAAAGCCAAATTGCTTCGCTGCAACCACAAGTGCAGCCTCATCTGGTGACTCTGCACGGTAGCGCATTGAGGATGGATTATCAACATTGCCATCTGGGATTGCTGTATGACACAGAGCTAGAATTCGGAAGAATAGCTCAATGGATTGGGAATTTTCTTCTTTGGCCCAATTACCTCCCAGTAGGCGAGCATCATAAAAATTGAACCCCTTTTCTTTAAACAGATTATGGTCTGCACTCTCTACACCATTTGTAGTACTTCCAGTGGTAGCTGAATCCAATATTTTGCTAGTTTTGTAGAGTTGGCTCTCCTGGTTGATAGCATCAGGGAATAAAGAAGCACCACCAAGAGGCAGACCAAGACGGGCGGCTGAGGCTTCAACTTCTGTTGTTCCTTTCCCATAAGAGACCCCTCCAATTGAACACCGGAAGAAGTCCATTTGATTACATGTAAGTGTGCCAGTTTTGTCTGAAAGAATGGTGTCAACTTGCCCGAGTTCTTCGTTTAACCCAGCTGATTTCACCCTACATGGCTTATCTGTAGCTGGATCATACATTTGGACATCTTGCATCATCAAGGCTGCTTGCAGCACCCGGACAACCTCAAGTGAAACGTAAAGGGATATTGGGATGAGGTAGCCATAAAGAACAAGGCCATTCAGGGATGAAATAATACCTGCAATGACTGCCTGGGCTGGATTAAAGTATGGATCACTGAGTCTTGGCTGTAAGTACCAGACAGAAGTGCCTTCATTTTTTATCCATAGACCTAATACAATGCCTGTTGTGGAACTCAATGTGAGCAAAACAGCAAACATGACCCATATAACTCTGTCAAGTGAGCGATCCAAACGGCTTCGCTTGGAAGGAACTGGACTTGAATTTTGCATCACTTTTGTATCATGGCCAGTGTAGATTACTACCCCAATTACACTCTCTGTGTTTTGAAGGCTGGAGTCCCGAAGAAGAAGCTGGGAAGGTCCTATGGGGTATGCTTCCCCATCTGGAAACTCCAGTAGTCCAGCAAATGTGTACAGTGATGCATTTGGATCTTCACACTTCACATTTGCTTCAAACTTCCTTAAGAGTCCTTTATCTTTGCTGCCAATGGCCCAAGTAACTTGTAGTGCTTGCCGAACCTGCCTAACACCCCTTGCTAGTTCAGTAATCATTATTCTCCTAAAACCTTCTGCTTTGACTCTCGCTCTCTCTCATATTTTTCAATAGACTGTGCCTAAAGTGCTTGATAATTCAATGCTCATGCATGACTTGTGGAATGATCAGAATTGCTGATCAACGCATCTATGAATTTGCAGAGAAATCTCCAGAACAACAATGTGAAGGTGACATGACAAATCAGTGAAGTCATAGCCTTATGACAGTCTCTCACAAATTGTCGGACCATCATCACCTTTGTCACAAATAGCAGTGATGAGCTGCCATGACTACCCACTGACTTTCATCAGCTCCTGAGGATGTGTGGTGTAGATAGGTATATAATAATCTGCCCAAAATCTAGGCAAACTCATTCTACAAAATCCTTATCCTGAGTTTGTGTTGCATTGCAGCAACAAGGAAAGGACTCAGTCATGATGTTGGCTGCCACTCAAGAGATATAGTCTGAATTCCTAATAAGCAGTACAGAGTACAAAATTTCTTATCTCTCAATCAGCAAAAAGATAAAACAATCAAGTAAGCCACAGATGAAAAAAGGAGTTAGTTTTTTCACCTTCAGATTAGTTTCACCATCCAAATTCATGGTCTCCACATAACAGATCCCTTCAGGTCCAGTGGAGGAAAGTAGGAGCAAATCTGCTGGAAAATAATCTCCGTCCATCACTTTCACGACGTCACCAACACATAAATGCTTCCATTGCTTCTCTAGCAAATGACCCTCACCATCATGAACAAGAACTGGACGGGAATTCACCAGGTTATCTCCTCGGTAGCGACGTAAATCTTCCCAAAGCTCCCGCAGAATGCCGAGTATCAACACGAATGCAAGAGGAAGCCACACACTGAAACGATTATAAGGGCTGAAGGGAGCCAGTGACAGAGCTGCCATGGCTGTGAAATACCAGTACGCTGCTCGTCGGTATTGCTCAAACAATGATCGTGGCAAAAAGCTCCACCATGAATACTTCCTTGTTGATGTCATGTTTGTCACATACCTGCCATTTCCACAGCGGCTTCATGACATACTACTGAAAATTCTAGAACAATACCAGGCTTTCTCTGACAAAAGCTTGGGTCTTGGTGCATATCACCTTGTATACAATCCAATCCCTAAAGAAAAAGTGATCTGCAAACTCATCAGGGAGACAATTCCAGTTTGGTAATTGAACTTCTTCACATTCTTCAGGCACAAAAGCTCACAGAGCATCACATCTCTTTACAGTGTGGCTTGTTCAGTTGGAAGACAATCTCCACAGTAATATATTTCCACAGTAATCAGATGCAATGTCACAGCTTCTTGAGGAATCTTGGAGGGGGAAAAAAATGCAGCATTTCAGTTCAGAGATGGTGTCAGAGGAGGAGGAAGAGAAGAAAGTTCTGTCTGTGCTGCATCAAGGATGATGGTGAATGCAAAACCGAAGTTTCTTCTAGCAAATGAAACTGAAGAACAATAAGAAGAGAGAGAAGGAGGAAAAGAACACAATGCACATACCTGAACTGAGCATTGAGCGCAGGTCGGTTGCAGAAGACAAAATGAGAATCATCAGTGCTCACCGCGACATCATCACCATCATCATTCTGCTGCTGCTGCTGCTGCTTCACTGCAAATTGCCACTTCTTGCCCTTCCAGAACCTTGTGCGTCTCACCATCTTGTTGCTTTGGTGCACACAAATTTTTTTCACACAAACTCCTGAAATCTGTTTTGCCAGGAAGAACCACGAATGTACAAGCTTCTTCCAACCCCTAAAAACGAACTAGATCTCCTTCTTCTTCTTCTTCTTCTTCTTCTGCTTCTTCTTCAGAAACACCAGTGGCGAACAAAAAGAAAGATCAATGCAGAAGACTTCCACAAACTGCATCGACTTCGCATAACAGTAGTTCTAGTAGCTGAAGAAGGACTCCATCTCCTGATTGCAAATCGACAATGCTGGAAGAACTAGAGATTTTCCAAGGAGTTGATTTCCCTCTTGACTGTTGTCTTGTCGACATAATTCTCCTGCAGTTGTCGAAATATGATCTGTGCAGACTTGCGATCTCCATCTCTAATAGAAAAAGGAGCGGGGGAAAAAAAACCAAAACAAAACCTTCACAGATATGCAAAAAATACCTTGGTATCGACCTCGCCTCTGCATTTACTCTTCTCACGGCTGCGGAAGAAAAAACTCGGCAGCAAAACCTCCGAAAAGCTTCAATGCATTGCCATTGTTATGCTGCGGCAAAGATTTTCAACGACTGCATTGTATTTCAGAAGACGAGACCGAGGAGGAGATCGAGATCTAGAGCAAGTAATGACATAGCAGTTACTCTTCAATAATGCGGCCGAAACTTCAGCAATAAAAACCGATAAAAGCTTGCAATCTCCAATCATATCATGCTGTAACACGGATTTAATCACTCACTGCATTTGATCTCTTGGATTTCAGCTCGATAAGAGATCTGGAACAAATGTTTTGCACAGAAGAAAGGAAAGAAGAATTTGTCGTCGCGACCGAGGGAGAGAGAGAGGGAGAGAAGAGAGATGCAAATGAAGTGCAACAACGCCCGCCCCGCCCACCAGTCCGGTGTCAGAAAACAGACTGCCCTTCCCCCCTTCCGATCCTGCTCCCACTCCCCCAAAAAGCCCTGCCCAGAAAACTCCCCCTCACCCCCACAAAGAAAAAAAAAAAAAAAAAACTCAAAGTACTTCCAAAATAAAATTCTGATTTTTTTCTTGGAGGGGGGGGGGCAAATTTCAACATTTCTGAACATAATAATATAATTAGTGCCAAATTAGCCCTAATATTACAATAGTTTACTCAAGATAACTAAGGGAAAAAAAACATTTTTTTACAATTCCATTAGCCATAACATTTTTTTTTCTTCACATCTACATACAACTCTATTCAACACCCTCAATATTTTATAATTACCCTAATTAGGGATAATAATAAACCTAATCCTAATATATTAGGGATTAACCTAATCTCGCCATTACCAAATTCCAAATTTTTTAATAAAAAAAACCTATATTAATTAAGATGTGTTCACACTTGGTATTACGGACTATAGTAGTGTTGAGTCCCTGAGGATCATGTTAGTCATTTAGGACTTAAACCTACTTACCATGAAATTTTATATTAAGCCAACATTCACTTAACATTAAAATTAATTAATTATTCAACTTTGAGGTGTCAACTCCATTTGGGTATTACAATAATACATTAATATTGTAACCCTTGTTTTGTATACAAATAAGGTTTAAAAAAACTAATTATGACCAAAATCAAAGTTTATGGTTTATACCAATGGTGGGTGATTATTAAAAACATGAACATACCTTGGTGGTCATTAGGGTGATGGTTGGGATTCATAATTGTTGTTTTAAAAAAAAATTAATGATATGTTTGTATGGATTTAGGTTTGAAAATAGGGTTGAAAATATCAAATAGTTAACCAAAAAATTAATTAATTGTTGGTTTTTTACCAATTCTTTCATGAAAAATCACATTTTTAAAAACATTCTCTTGAAATAATAAAAACCACTACTTTTTTTAAAAAATTCAAATATGCACACAACACTAGTTTTAAAAAAAAATACTAATGTTGGTTGGTCATTGATTTTTTTTTTCATAAACATTAGGTAAGTTTTCATACCATAAAAATTTGGGTGTTGATTAGGTGATCAATATCAATATAAAATAAAAATTGGATGCTACTTAAGTTATCAAAACTTTTTGGTAATAACATATGGTTATGCATAAGGGTAAGTTTTCAAATGCGCCATGGATTATGCACCAATTTTAGGGTTTAAAAAAAACTAAATTTCTCGGGTTTTTAAAATTTTTACCATAAAAATGTTTATATGCTTTAGTGTTGGGTGGTTATTAGAAACATGAATAGACATACCCTTGAGAGTTATAATGGTGGTTCTTAGGATTCAAATTTGCAATTTTCAAAATAAAAAGGCCCAATTTTGGTAATAAACCATAGTTCTCAATTTTTTTGAAAAATAATAAAAATCAACTACAAAGTCGCTAATTCATTGTTAGTTCTTTCATGAAAACTACTTAATTTTTAAATACCAACCTTTCTGTCTTAAGGCAGCTCTTCCAAATAATGATGATTGTTTTTTTCAATATCTATCCCAACCAATGTTTAAATTTTTATTTTTTGAATTTTGTGATGTAATGAAATTGGCAACCATAAACAAGAAGAAATTTTTTAGATAATATTATTTTCAATATATGGGTATATATATTTTGAAATAAATACAATGAATTAAAAATATTCAAAAACGTTTTGAAATAGTTGTAACAAAATGACACATTTTTGAAAAATGGCATTTAAAGCAAAAAAAACATTATTTCCATATGGTTACAATTGTTTCAAAATGAAATATTTTGGAAAATTTCAAACACAATATTTAAAATTATGATATAATGATTTTAAAAGATATTTTTGAAAATTGTTTTAAAAAAGAATATTCTGAAAATAAACATAAAATAAATTGTCATTTAATGAGGTGGGAATGGCTTGTAATAGCTTGTGTGGACCCTCCCCTTAAATTGCTAGGGTTGTAACCTAATGTTTTAACAAATGAAATAAGACAAAGAAAAAACATTTTCAAGAAAAGGCAATGGTTCGAGGCAGTACAAGTGCTACAACTATTTCATGGACTTAGTTTGATATGATGAACCAAATTATTGAGGGCACAACAAACGCAAATGACACACCCAATAATCATCGATATGTTCATGTTGAATCTCCTCAAGCACCAACCATCGAAGAACATTTGCAAGATGATGATGCAATTCCTATTTAATGCAAGAAAGCATGGCCATTTTCTAGAACTCACCAAGTAGTTCAAGATGAAATGTTCTATGAAGTTCCAACCAAGCTCAAATCCATAATAGTTAAAATACGAAAATGTTCCATGAAGTTTTTCGAGTTCAAACAATTTTGGCATTTTTCAAAGGTACTTAGGAAGTTCTCCAACATGAAACCTTTTGTCCTAGACTATGTTGCACTAGTTGAACAAGACAAATAGTGTACATAAAATAGTGAATTTAGTTGTGTTTTTATTATTAATGGGGAGCCTTTTCTTTTTTCTTTTCAAAAAATTATGATGGGCCAATCAAATTGGCTGATTTTGAAATTTTTAAAAAAATAAATGGACTTTAGAGGCACTTCCATCTAATTAATTTAAACATGAAATATACACTACCAAACATGAAAACTGACCCACTATTCCAAGTACCCAGAACCAAGATCTGGGTTCTGATTTCTGCCCAATTCTGAAAATTGGGCATTATTCCAAGTACCCAGAACCCAAACCGCCGATTCTTACCCGACAATCTAAGTACTTGCCGAACACTACACTATTTTAATTCCGTTCACATCCACACCCGTAAACCCGTAAAAGACCTAAGCCAATCATTTTGGTCGATTGATTGAGAACAACCGTTTCCGTCTACTGAAAATGATTAAGAGGCAAACATTGGTAACACGAGCAAGAGCACATTTGGTTTCAATTTTGCTGAAAAGAAAAGTGAAAACATGCCATTTTCGCTCATCAAAATGGGGCCACAACGAAACCAGCACCCAGGAGTGCACCATGAAGGATGAATGATAAGTGGTCAGGAAAATCAGTTTTCTGTTGGGTTCCAGTTCCCTAGTTAACCAACCATGGTGGTGACATCAGTTGGTTTTTTTTGCCTACCTACTAACCATGGTTGTTAGTAGGTAGGTAGAAAAAAAAAGCCCTTACCTATGTATAAACCATCTATCTACTTACCTAGTAGTTACCTATTTTCTTACCTATCTACCTATTTATGAGACCTATTTCCTTACGTAATTGGTTACCAAGGGTGAAACCAAATATTAACTCAGTTAAGGTTCATCCACAAGTGAGTTATATGGGGGGGGGGGGCGGGTTTGTTTGGATGAGAGAGAGAAGTGGAATGGTGCCTCAGTGAACATTCAAGTGAAAGAGAAAACACAAACACAATTGAGAAAGCAAAGGAAGTATTGCTTTTGAACCAACAATAATGGCTAACTAACTTCCAACATCAACAAAGGGGGGCGGGGGGGGGGGGGGGGGTGTCCCACAGAACCTACCTACCTATTGGGTCACAATCCAAGTCCCTTGCTTAATAATGGGAGCAACAATAATGGCTGGCTATGGACATTGAGGGACCAAATGCACTATGAGTTGAAATGCACTACTATGAGTTGAGTTGCTACTATCATGAGTTTGTTGAGGAGGACTTTCCACCATCCCCTTCACAATAATCTTGAAGTATATATATATATATATTCGTTTCATTGTATTCTTCTTTCTAGTGTAGCCTGTGCTGTTGGCCCAAGTGTGAACACATTGAGCACTCAACTGATTTTTCCTTCCAAACCCAATTTTTGTAATTTGTTTGAATTTTTAGCAATGAAATCCACTAAAAAATCAATGTCTTCCACACCTTAGCTCTGAAAATTGTGAAATAAAATTGATTAATATATCTGACTCGTCACAAGCTTTCCACCAACACCAAGAACACCTCCAAATTCCAATACAGATTTCATTTTATTTTATTTTGTTTAATTTTCATTGAGAAAATAATCAATAGCTTTCACATCGTAACTCCAAATAGTCTCAAACCAAGTTAGTGCACCCCTACTCATCAAGAGCTTTCCAAAAATATCAAGAGCTTTCCAAAAATACCAAGAGCATGTGGTTGAAAAATCTCAATGGGACAAACAAAGCAAACAAAACAAACTACCTTGCTTCACAAATAGATATTGGTGGGTGTAAACAAAATGCAAGTAAACTTTCTAGCAACAATTGTGGTGGAAAATTTCAAGAAAGAATTGTTTGAGAAGGGAAGAAGCTTAACCTTTAAGAGCCTCCACCTTTATACATTCATTTTACTTCTATTTGAACCTTTTGTTTCAATATCTAGTCCAATTTGCTCATAGACGAATGAAATTACAAAACCAACCATTGGATTCAAAGCTTACAAATTCAAAAATCTTTGGTAAAATTTTCATCCAAAATCAAGAAAGGGATGATAAGATAGCAAAGCTAATTTGAAGTCATGCAAGACCAAGCTAGTGTTGTTCAAGGTTGGATCCAAAGCTTCATCAACTGAAAATAAACTTCTAAGTTAATGTTAATACATGCATCTTAATTTGTCATTTGTGATGTCCAAGTTAAATACCCATAAAAAAAATTCAAGCCCAAATGTGATTAAGGATGAAACCTTCCAATTTCCTACGAAATGTGAATGTGAGGAATTTTGAAAATGGACAACAACTTTGAAAATGGGTAGCAACTTCCAATGGAAGTTGGCAAGTTGATCCTTGTATTAAAACTCCTAGGATAGTTCATGAATGCGTTTCCAAGTTTAACCTTTATTACACATTTCACATATTCTTCACACCATCTTCATTGGTGCACTTTTAAGTGAATGTGGGTTCACTGGCTAAAGATTCAATGCGTGAACTTATTTGATCAAAACCTCTCCCAAATCCACATGTCAAATGCCCAATTAGCAAACCACTTGAAAGGATTTTAGAATAAGAATTTCCACACCAAGAGTTGGCTTGTGTATCCATGTGCTTTGTGAGTTTAAATATAATGCAAAAAAATGCACACGATTGAAATTAAGAGTGGTCCAAGTTTCAACATGGATATTTAGATCACTCCTAGCCTCCAATAACATCTATTAGATGACAATTGTAATGTGCCATTGTTTATTTTATGATTATCTCCAAATTTTCATCTGCCCACCAAAGATGAAATGTACAATCATTAAAATATTGTTAATCCAATAAGTTGCAAACTAGCCTTCTAGTGGATCAATTTTTTGATAAGACATATAGGCAATCTACATTTTGACATTTTAAATTAAAAGAAACCTTATTACGGGAATCAAATAGATAAATTGAGCTTAGAGCACAAGATATTTTACATGAACCACCAATGCAACATGCAAAATGGATAGTATGTGGTCAAGAAATATTATTTCATTGTATTTTTGCCCCATAGGTTAGTTACCAATTGTTGATGAAATTTCATATTGATCTAAAACTTTTTATAATATCTAAGCAATCTAGTTACAAAATGTAACTTGTAACCATTTTGGTGTTTGCAACTTGTGAGCTAATGGTGACCAACACATCATCAATGACCAATATTTCTCGCTCATCTTAATTTCATCAACTACCTTGATTAAGTTTGGAAATTGCTTCAAGATTGTCAATCACATGTGTGGTTTCAAACTAATCACCTAGTCCAAAATTGCATTATCCCTTGATGATAAATACAAAAAATGTTATTTCATTAAATGTTTTTGTAAAGTCACCTAAAATGGGGATAAGAATCTAGATTTTGCAAAACATTCAACAAAATGGAAAATGGAACATGAATTGAATATAAAGAAAGTTTAATAAGACATATAATTCAAAAATGTTTTGCAATTGGTGGTCATTAGAGTTTCACCCTTAGCTTGTTAATGAAAGATTTTGCACATGCTTATAAAAGAGCTTGGTGTGAAAATTGGCACATGAACTTTCAAATTATAGTTATGTTTTGACAAAAATATGTTCATTTGAAGTTGTTGTGGGTCAAATAATAATGTTATAAATGTGAAATCCAAAATATATGAATGCCATGACCAATGTTGTGTGCCTACCTAAATCTAAATGTTAAAATTGGCAATTTGGATATGAATATCAATAATTTGATTTGATTCAACATAAAACTTTGACTCATGAATCATCAATCTTAGTAGAATTCAAAACCTTCTACCTATTTGTTTGCAGTGAAAGAAACCCCCAATGACCATTTAATGTTTTATATAGGTCCAAGTTTTAGGTTTTAAGGTTTTTTTGCTCACTTTCCTTTCGAAAGTTTCATTTTTTGTAACTTTTTGTATGTTTACATTTGTGATAACCCACAGTACATTAAATATGATATTCATGACTTGATGATTTTATTACTAATGCCCAAACCTAATCATATAATCATATTTGACATGTAAAATGTCTTGTAATAATTATTATGATTACATGACTAGAATCGTTTTGTCCATGTGTCATTCACAATTCATTTTCTTGGAAAGACTAATTTTGTCTCAAGTTACCATTAATGTCATCCATTGAACCCATCGCATATCACATTAGTTTCAAATATTAGTCATAATGATGACATGGACCTAAAGTTCCTATATGTATATTAAAGTTTATTAGGGATATATTACAAATATCTCTTGTAAAAGTATGTATTTAAAAACATAGGGGTAAGTTGGGGGCTAGTAATAAATAGGTAGGCCTATTTACTTAGCTACCTATGTTTACCTACCTTTTTACTTAACCTATATTGTTAAATAGGTGACTAATTAGTCTATGTAGGTAGGTAGGTTGTAGGGTAATGTAGGGTAGGCTAAGTAGGCTACATATTTATAGGCTATGGAAATTAGTAGGATTTTAGAAAAAACAACTATGTTTACAATTGGATTTATAGTCATATTGGATTAAATGACTATGGTCATTAGAGACTATGCTAGATAACTTGCTTAAACAAGTCAACATGACATGGTGTCCAATTGTGTCCAAAACAATTATGTGTGGATTCACATTTAAAATAAAATTATGTAGTCATTTTATAGTCATTTAAAATACATATAATCATGTTACAATCATTTACAACACATGTAATCATGTTGTAATCATGGAGGACCAAGTTTGTAATGTTACTATAAGGAATTGAACCCTCATCTCCACAGCCACAAACCAACTCTTCAACCACCCAACCAATACTTCAACTTGTAATACATTATGTCATTACATAAATATAAAAATTTATATTTCAAATCTTATGCATTATCATATCATTATTTAAATATATAAGTTCATAATGAAATTTGGTTACAATGTTTTTAAATTCTGATTTCAGTTATTAATTAAATATAATTATAATTTGTGACTCTATTTAATATTTAGTATTTATTAAATTTTATTTGGTTCATACATTTGGATTTTATAAATAATTAAGTTAAATCAATTTACTAATTTTTGGGGCCATAAACTTAAATTTAAATTAAGATTTTGAATGGAATTTAATCCATACTTTTGATTCCATACTTCTATAAAAATTATAATAGTAAAAATTTTAAATGTAAATATGTTACATCAATTTATAATATTTATTTAAAAAAATTCATCGTAAAGTTTTAAACTAAGAACATACACATAAACATCACATGATTTAACTTTTAAGAACAAATTTAAATATCAAATTGATTGAACTTTTATACATGTATGCATCCCATTTGTAAAAATAATGAAATAAATATAAGATTTTTATAAATCCTTGAAAAATGATTGCATTTGAATTTCGTATACACATGTGCTTTCATGTAATGCATACATAATTATTGCTATCACAAAATGACCTATTGAAAACTTTATGAATTATATTTTATGATGTATGGTGCCAATTATTATCTACATTTTCAATATAACTCACAATATACAACTATGTTATGATTACAATTATGTTAATTTGATTACATATTTTCACAATGTGGCAAAATTACATGTGTTAAATGTAAAGTGACGAAGATTAATTTTTCACATCATTTATTGAATTATGTTACAAATTATTTAATAGGTGGTTGCATAAAACATCAAATCCTTCTAATATTGTGCCATTTCATAATGTCATTTGTTACATCATGTCATAATTATGTTGTTGGTTAGTCAATTTAACAACTTTACATTTTTAGCTTGAATGTATATTCATGCCCACATTATGCTAAACATTCATTCCATTAATCCATTAGTTGTAATAACTATTAGATTGCAACTACACATATTGTTACATAAGCTAAATAATTGCAAATTTCGTTCATAGTTGTTTTTTAAATTGTTGAGGATTAATAGTTGTTTAAGAAGTGATTGCATAGGACACGAATTCTTCTAATGGTAGGCAGGTAAGTAGGTTATAGGGTAATGTAAGGTAGACTAGGTAGCCTACATATTTATACCCACTTTCATATATATTATTTTATTTAGGTTGGGTAATAGGTAGTAGGAAAATGGGTAAATAGGTAGGTTACTTTTATATGGGACAAAGGTTGTGGGATAATGTTGTAATGTTTCCTTTTCATGAATGTTACCTCACATCTTTTGTTAACAAGTTTCACTTTGTAAACTATATAACTAGATGAAAAAATAATCTAGACATAGTACATGCACTAAACATATTCAAAATGCAAATACCATTTGGGATGAACCAATCACAAAGGCTTGTGACCAACAAATTAGATAGGAGATCCTACTTATTTACCTAGCCTAAGCCCACCTACCTACCTATTTAACTAAGCTTATTGACTTATCTATTTTGGCTTATTTATTTACCTAAGCTTCTAGGTTAGGCTTCTTAGCTAATTAGTCTTAAACTAATAAATATGTTTAACTAGATTGCCTATGTGACATTATTATGGTTAAAGATGTGTTTACATTTCATATGCCAACAAATACCTGTTATTAAATTATGTTCCTTGGTTGTAGTAGTACAATCATTGTGTTTTTTGACCCCATAGTCATAGAAATTAACAGACAAATAACAAAAATTATTACAACCAAAATTATTACTAATAGCAAAAGTTCTAGTTATGTTTGCACTTTGCAACAATAATTTCATTTTGAAGCATCATACTTGCACTTCATCGAAGTTTCATCAAGGTAAGTTTCCTCCATCATCTTTTTTCAATGTTTAGATCATGTTTGTCACCTTTTGGTCAACAAGAAATTTCAAAAAATAGATGATATTGTTTGATGATGATGATGTGTGTGTGTGTGTTTGTGTGTGTGTGTGTGTTTGGTGTAATTCTATGAAATAATGTAATTCTATTTTGTATGTTTGAAGGTGTTTCATTTTTAAAAATATAACTCTATGGAACCCTAAACTTGTGAAATCCAATTCTACATGATTATATTATTATAACTATTTGTAGGTTTGAGGTGGTTTTGGTAATTCACCAAGTTTTTTATTTTCATTCTTTTTTAGCAGGTTATGCAAGTAGCTAAAAAGATGGCATCAACAAGTGAAACACTTGAAATGATATATGAATATGATGACTTTATGTCATCAACTAACACCTTAATCAAATCACCTTTAATTGGATCAAAATAGGCATTTAATTTCAATATGGTTTGACAATTTGGTAGCTTCTTGTTCCACAACTCCAAGCTCATTAGAAATTGTAGTACCTTTTTCATTGCATTTTTTATTATTGAGGTCTTTTTGTTGTTAATGGTGTTGTCTTGTAATAAATTATTGTAATCCAAAAATGTTATAATGTGTTTAAGCCACTTTTTATAGTGCAAGCAGATGCTAGAAATATGTCCCAAAGGAAAAACAAAAGTGATTCTAAATTATAACAAGGACCATGGCACAAGTTCACTAAAAACACACACATTTAATGAACATCCTGCAGTGTATAGGAGGTCCCGGGCTATTTCACTTCAAAGAATGGTGGAAATTATAAGTGAAAAACAAATTGCAAAGAAGTTAATAATTGTCCTTCTTTAAATTATATATTTTTTGGTTACTTATAAACCTTATACCAAATTTAACCCAACACAACGAGATTTTTTGGAGGACTTAATATTATACATTGTTAAAGGATATTGTCATTTGTCATCCATTGAGAATCCAAGGTTAAGGCATTTAGTTTTTTATCAATGCGAATGGGTATCGTTTCCATTTCAACAACAATTGGTGAATGAAGTCCTTTTACATATTGTGACAAAACTAAAGAGAAATACCACTATTACAAATCATGGTTTTTTAAGAGAAAGTTGACAAACTTGTCATTTTTTATTAATGGACATGTACATTTTGATTAAAGGCCAAAGGTTTGAATGATACATGTATTTCTTGATTGACCAACTTGATTATAATGATTTATTTGGTTAAATACATATAGTCAAAGTATATAACCTTAGTCAAAATGGTCAATGATTTTTAATCAAGTTAAATATTTAATTAAGATGGTTAATAATCAAAATGACCAATGTTCTTTAGTCCAGTTGAACATTTAATCAAAATGATTAATTTTTTTAATCAAGTGGAACATTTAGTCAATATGGTCAATGATCTTTAATCAAAATGGCTAATGGTAATTAATCAAGTGGAACATTTAATTAAGATGGTCAATGATCTTTAATCAAAATCACTAATGGTTTTTAGTCAAGTGGAACATTTAGTCAAAATGGTCAATGATCTTTAGTCAAATGCGACATAATTTATTACCTTATGTATTTACTTCCTATTACTCACCTACATATTTACACAATTAGCTATTTATTTACCTACTTACTTATCTACCTATACTTTCTCACCTAAATGTACATATATATGTACCTATATTTTTTCATTTTTATACATCCTACATATTTACCTACCCACCTACTTACATATTATCTATTTACAGTAAAACCTGTTTAAAGTGATATTGCTGGGACCAAAGGTAGGATATCACTTTATACAGGTTATCACTTTAGGCAGGTACAATGCATATAGTATCATACACACACGTTTTCCTTTTTTTTACCGTTATCGTTTGTACCGTTAAGGCGTTAGTTCGTGGTTGCTCGTACCCGCGTGCCGGGGGAAGTTCCACAGAAAAAAAACCCTTGTTTGCGTGTGGGTCCACTTCAGGAATCATGTTGCAAGTACCACCTCGTCACATCCTCATGCGCAAAGTTTTCTCCATGCCGAAGAAAGGTCAGTAATACACCACGATGACGGATGAGGTCCGCCTCGCCTTCGTACAGTACAAGAAAGATCATCTTGGTGCCACACAGAAAGAGCTGATCAAGTGGCTGGAGGACACTCATCAGCTTAAGGTCAGCCAAGCAACAGTGTCGGGCACACCCAAACGGTCGGCGGAACTGCTCGCCAAGGCCACCACCTCCAACCTTAGCTCTAAGCGTTAGAAGATAGTGAAATTCCTTGTCATGGAGGCTGCCTTAGCCAAATGGTTCCTTGCCAACCAGGAACACGTCAATGTCGCAACCCTAGCTTTGGGCTCGCGACCAAGGCAAGGGGTTGCAAGGTTGCGGGAGTCAAGAGAAAGGAAGCTCGGGAGTCAAAAGGAAGGAAGCCCGGGAGCAAAGGCAAAGGCATTGGAAGGGTGCGGGCCAAGAGGAAGCCCGGGAGTCATCACATACTCCCGGGAGTCTAAGGAAGTGCGAGGGAGTGTGAGGGAGTGAGCACTCACACTCCCAAGGCAACTCCCAAGTTGGGAGAGGGAGTCTCGATGGACTCCCGAAACTTCAGAGTGCGAGTTGAAGGGTCAAATCTCAATGGATTGTTGCGCTCTTGGTACCGTTGGAAAGCTCTTGAAATGTAGATGTCTAAAATGGGCTCGCATTGCTCATTTGGACATCTCAAACACACGTTATGCGCAAAAGAAGGGCCGGGAGTCAAACTGGCAGTTTGACTCCCGACCACTAAAAGTCGGGAATCGAGGTCTTCCCGAGATCCGATTTGAGAGAGCAACACGGCGTTGGAAAGCTCTCGACGAGGGCTACAACTTTGCTTCAGATCGCGTCGCGATCGGACTCTGTAGTCGGGAGATATCGGCGTCCAAAGTCCCGGGACTCCAACCCGGGACGATTTCGGGACTCCCACGCGGGAGTCCCGGGAAAAATAGCCATTTGGATGCCAGCTCCGTGGAGAGCTGCAGAGTATACTATAAGGGGGAAGGTGGTGGCTTCCCCCAGGTCCGGGCCGTGGTGAGTCTTGTGTGTCCGTGTTGCCCGTGGCTCGTCCTAGCACCAAAGGTGCTCTAACTATGCACTAACCACTTTGTGTGGGTTGTGTGCAGGCCCGTGTGAGTGAATAAGCTTGTCAATTCTTCCTAGTCCCATCCCGGAGCTCCAACACGCCCCTCTACCCCTCCAAGTGTTGTGAGCTAGGGAGCGGCTCCAAGTTCCAACTCCTTCCGCATTGCCGCATACTTGGACCCTCAAGTGGGTCCACAAGGAACTTGGGAGCGCGTCAGTCAACCTGAGTGGGGACCTCATACGTGAGAGCACAATGAAGATCATTAACCGCCTGTACCCGGATCACCCGCCGTATGAGTTTTCAAATGGCTGGCTTGAAACTTTCAAGGTCCGTCACGGGATCAAGAAACATCGCAGGTTCGGGGAAAGCGGTTCAATCGACATGACTACTGTTGCAGCTGCCCTTCCAGGAATTCGTCAAGTTCTTGACGCGTACGAATGGCGTGACATCTACAACATGGATGAAAGTGGGTTGTTCTACCGCATGTAGGTACATACTGTAAGTTCAAAAAGATATCAAATGAGTTTGTCCCTGGCTAACTAAGCATCTTCGCTCGCATTGCAAGCGGATAACTCCCTTACGACAAAGTAGCTCGAAGGCAGGAAACAGAACAAAGAGCGCTTGACCCTGGCGTTGTGTTGCAACGGCGACGACTCTGACAAGCTCCCATTGTGGATGATTGGCAAGTTTAAGAACCCCAAGTGTTTCAAGAACATCAACGTCACGTCACTTGGGTCTGTATACAGGAACAATGCGTCTGCGTGGATGACACAGATCATCTTCCTGGAGTGGTTTCGGGCATTTGATCTCCATGTTTCAAGCCGGAAGGTCCTCCTGATCCTGGATAACTTCAACGGGCACACTCCGGTGGAGAAGATTTCGGATCACATCCGCCTCCGGAACACGACCATTCTCTAACTGCCTCCGAACATGACCTTGAAGATTCAACCATGCGATGTTGGCATCATCCGCAACTTCAAGGCCTACTACCGTCGCCGCTTCAACCGTGCTCTTCTCTAGCGCATTGAGGACAAGGTGCCGGAACCGGAGAAGGTCGACATTTTGGGGGCCATCTAGTTTGTCGTCCCCACGTGGAATTATGAAGTCAAGCCAACAACAATTGCCAACTGCTTCCTACACTGCAAGATCCGGTCGACAAAACAGGTTGAGGCAGTTGAAAACGTCACGAAGGACAATCTGATGGACCACGAGGTCATCGCGGATCTACAATCACAAATCCAGCGCTTCTGCTACAGGAACCCAATGGACATTAGGAACCTGCTCAACTACCTGGAAGAGCAGATCACGTCATACACGCCGGATCTTGATAGCATCAATGAGGACCACCTTGAAGAAGCCGGACTTGCTCTAGTGCTGCATGAGGAAGAGGACGATAGCAAAGAAGTGCCTGCCATGAGTGCCGCTGACGCTTCCAAAATGCTGGATAAGCTTGTGATTTTTTTCATGCAACAACAGGATGCGAACGAATCTTGTGTGAGTTCCATCCAGAAATTGAAGGATAAGGTGAGTATGATCTATACCAACCGAATAGTTCAGAAGAACATTGATAGGTTTTTCAAGCGTATCTAGCTTGTTTTGTAGTTGTTTTTGTCTTTTATTTTTTGAAATGTGCTGAATATCACTTTAGATAAGGAGTGGGACCAATAAAAATTATCGAGTATCACTTTACGGAAATTTATCACATTTTGTATGGGGCCCGAGTTGGGACCAAGTCGTGTTTATCACTTTAGACAAGTTTTACTGTACCTATCCACCCCTCTAAGTTGAGCCATTGGGTGTAACCATTATGTTTAACCATTAGATTTAGTTATCATGTTTACCCAAAGTTTGTTTACATTAGTCACTATGTTTAGCCATTAGATTTGGCACTAGGTTCAACTTAAGTGTTAATAAGTTGAATTCTTTAAACTAATTAGTTCCATAGGCTTCTAAGTGATTATTAGTTATTAGTGGTAAACTTACTATCCTTTACCCAAGGGGTGAAGCTAGTGGGATTAAGTAGCTCACATTAGTGAGTGGTTGGGGGTAATCCACCCAATCACCTAAGAGATTTGAAGAAAAAGATTAGGACTAAAGCCTTGTTTTCTAGGGGTCAATGTGGGCCTTGTATGTTGTATGTGGAAAAGAGGGACTAAAGGAAGTGGGAGAGGAAAAGGGATTCACTAAAAACTTGGAGAGTGAGGTGAGGAAAGGAAAAAAATGTATGTACTTTGTGTTTGATTTTATTGGAAGATGGTTGAAGTATTCAAGTTTCTTGAGTTGCATTGTTATTATATTAAATGTGAAAGGCGAAATAGATTATGTAAGTAGGATGCATCCTTAAATTAATATCTCTATATTTTTCTAGTATAGAGAGTAATGGGTTAACCACTAGGTAGTTTTTTGAGTACTAAGCTACGTAAAGGCATGGTCAAGTGGCTCACATTTGACATTTTGAAGAGTCCACATCTTACATTAAGTACCATTCTTGCATTTAAAATAATTATCAAACTATAAATCCTATATTAATAGACCACCTTATAAATGTCGTTAAACATGTGATTGGTCAAGAAATTTAGAGAAAAATTTAAAGATTTCAATGTGAAATGGAATATCAATTGTAAAAAATGATGAAAATCACAAAAAGTTAAAGTTTTAAATATGAACAAAATATATATGGAAAAAAAATTTGAATGCAATTTTAAATAAAATTATTCATTTTATGGTGGACTATTTTTAAATTTTAAGTTTGATGTTACTATGGCATATTTTTTGAGTCCACATTTTTCATTTTTTGTGTGTGACAAACATAATGTCATTAGTGAACTTGTAAGCATGGGGGAGGAGCGGTAATAGTGGTAGAAAAGTTTGCAGACCCCTTAGGCAATATCTTGGGGCATTGAAGGTACTACAAAATCAAAGAAAATAACTACTCGCAAGTTTTCCCCCTTTCTTATATTGTTCCCCTCCTTATGTTTTACTTCCTATTCCTTGGCTTAAATTACTTATAGGATGGTAGGTTTGACAATAGACGTTTATCTTCCTTGTTTTTCCTTGTATGACCTTTTATTTATTACTTGAGTAGTTAAAGTAAAATAAGCTAGGGAGGGTAGTTTTTTTTGTGGAATAATAATGTGTCAACCTTGCCTCCTAATTTTACCCTTTGGACGACGGTAATAATCAAGGGGGCCACAATTTCACCCTTTGGACAACGGTAATAATCAAGGGGGCCACAATTTCACCCCTTAACATTAAATTAAACCATTAGATTTGACCATTAAGTATAACCTAAGTTTAAACATTAAATATAACCTAGGTTTAGCCATTACATTTAACCATTAAATTTATCCATTTAGTTTAGCTTAGGTTTAATTTAAGTTTAGCCATTATGTTTATCCATTAGGTTTAATTTAAGTTTAATCACTATGTTTAACCAAATTTTAATCATTATGTTTAACCACTAAATTTAAACATTAAGTTTAACCATTAGGTTTAGCCATATTTTTATTATGAAATTTAACCATTAGATTATCAATCAAGTTTAGTCATTATGTTTAACCATTAAATTTAATCATCGAGTTTAACCAAAATTAAGACATGAAATTTAACCTTTAGATTTATCAACTAGATTTAGCCAATATGTTTAGTCACTACATTTAATCATTAGGTTTAGCCAAGGTTTAACCATTATGTTTAGCCACCACATTAAACCATTAAATTTAACCACTAGTTGACATTTACGTTTAGCCATTCTATTTACTGATGTGAAATAAACATGACAAAAGTTGATCACCTTTGATGGTGTAGTCCATTAGTAAGGATTTGGTTTATCATTGTGCGAATTTGGGGTTTAATTTTTTACACTTACAACTTATATGCATGTTTAGAAAGCTAAGGTAGGTAAATTGAATTAAATTAGTTTAGTGGAGTTAGGTTAGGTTAGATGAGGTTAGGTTAGGTGAGGTTAAATTAGGTTATAGTAGAACCTACTTACCTCATTGCCTTTTTTTGACCTAACTAAACCTACCTACCTACTTATTATTTTTTAAAATAATAATCCAAATAGGATTTTAATTTAGGTATAAGTTTGACCTAGTCAAATGGTCCATTGTTTATCAAGTGAATAATCAATCATTTTATTAATCACTTTGTTAGTCAAAATAACAAGGTCTGAATTGATTACCCAATCACACTAACAAGTCAAAATCGACTTGTCCAAATTGACAGGGTGGTTTTTTTTTTATACTTGTCATTTTTCATTTTGAGTATTTTTTAATAGAATCCCAATGAAAAAAACCATGAATTGTAATAATGTATCTTATGCTAATTTATTTTTTTGTCGTATTATGTGCATAGCCTTTTTTTATCTTTCGATGTCGCAAGTTAGCTTTGACACATTTATTGTGTTGTCATTTATTAATAGTTCTTAGGAGCCCACCCATGTGATTGTTGGGGTTTTTGAAGGGGAAACACAATAGGTGTGACCATGGCAAATTAGGTGAAAATTTTATTTGATTCATTTGGTTTGTGTGACAAAGTCATTTTTTATGTTAAAAGATGGCTCAAATTTGAAAACATTGACCAATGCTTTGAAGTTTGTAGTTTTTTGTTTTCCCCTTCAATTACCTACCCTATTATGATCATGTTTTGGCCATGCAATGTCAAAGGCAATTAGTATGCCATTGATGGTGCCAAAGTTTGTCAAGGTTTTTTAGAAGTTAGTTTGGATTAAAAAATTAGGGAAGGGGAGTTAATAATGGAAATATGTTTTGTCTCATTGCAAAGTTGATAATGAGGATGCTCAAAACTCTTATGAAAACACAATTTGCTTCAAGAGGTATCTTGTTTCAAGAAATTTTTGAATACCAAAATGCAATCTCCATATGTTATAGACAATAATAGGCTCCACATTTGTCTTTTAGAGCATTGATAGGTCAAACTTGGGTTGTGGTTCAACATAATGTGTTTAAAACCAAACCCAAAGGTATTGGTTGTTCTTAAATGTTTTTATTTCTACTTTCATTTTGTGCATTGTTATGAAAGTTGGTGGCCAACATTGAAGCTTTGAATTAACCATTAATTTATGAAGATTTTGTTTTTAAAATGTAGGAATTTAAGTGAAGGATTTTGGTGTAAATTGTGAGGATATTGATGCCATTTTGAGCCTTTTCAATGGTTTATAATCATTTTAAGGCCCACAACACGTTGAAGACCATGTTCAACCCTTAATACAAGAATTTAAAATGTACTCAAGACTTTCTGAAAAGTTGAATTATGCCTACAATTGTTACATAATAAGATGCTGAGATCATGTGTCCTCTTTTGTTATAGGTGCACAATCACTTAAATCATGCTAAGGAACTAGAAGAACCAATGATAATTGAAGAGGATGATATTTGTTTTGGGTAGATGTGTTGGTTAATGATGTAATCATTTCAACTTTGAAAAATAAATTACAATTATTTCAATGGTTACACTAGAAGAAATATTGTCCATTCTGACCATATTTTGCAACGACTATACGACTAATGTCCAAACCAAATGATTTTACGACTAGTAGTGTGTTAGTCCTACGTGTTCATGTAATTGCAACTTGTTGTAGTCACATATGCAACTACAGGAAGGGTTGAACCAATTTCTAATTGTAAACATGACTACAACTTATGACTAATATGATTTTCATTGAAAATGTAGATGAAAAGTGAACAATGTCATCTAATTTTGAGCATGCATCAATAAATGATAACATAGTTGTTTTTGCAACTATAAATGAAAGGTTTTCAACTACAATAGTATATTCTACCACATGAACAAAGAAACATAGACCACATATGGCAAACTTTGCTATTTCATTTGGACTATTATCCCTTCAATGTACCCATCCATGGGTCTTCCATGATATAATATCTAATAGCTAATAGTTTGTTAGAAAAGGCTATTATAACCTAGTTAATAAACTAAACTAATTAAACTTAATAGGTTACATGAAACTAAGCAAACATATGTATAGTGGTAGCCTAACTTAGCTTGCATACTTAATTAATTGGCCTAAATTAACTATAAGTAATAGTAGGCTAGTTTATTAGGTGTAGTTAATAGGCTAGGCTATGAAGGGTAGAACTAGTTAGGCTAGGTAAGGTAAGTAGGTAGTTGGTAGGCTGAGTCATTAATTAATTGATAAACTAGGTAGTAGGTAGTAAGTAAGATAGGTAGCAGGTAGGTTTACTAGTTTATTGTGTGAATATGTAATCATGTTTTCATATTAATTAATTAATTAGCTAGGTTAGGTAGTATGTAATAAGTAGGATATGTACTAGTAGGTAGTAGGTAGGTAGGTAAGTTAAGCAAGAGGTATTTTATTTTGTGGATATCTCATAATGTTTTTGTATTAATTGATAAAATAATTAGTTATGTTAAACAATTAATTTATTAAATATAGGGTAGATAATTAATTTATTAGGTAGGTTAAGTAATAGATAGCAGGTATGTAACTAGGTAGAATGTAATACATAGGATAGGTATTAGTAGGTTGTAGGTAGGTAGGTTATAAATTAAAGCAAAAGATATTTTATTTTGTGAATATGTCATAATTTTTTGTATTAATTGATTAATTAATTAGCTATGTTAAGCAATTTATTTATTAAATGTAGGGTAGGTAATTAATTTATTAAGTAGGCTAGGTAGTAGCTAGTAGGTATGTAACCTAGGTAGTATGTGATAAGTAGGATAGGTAGTAGGAAGTAGTAGGTAAGTTAAATTGTAAATATTTTATTATGTGGATATATTAGGTAGGTGAGGTAAATAATTTATCAAATGTTGGTTAGGTGATAAATAATAGGTATGTAGCCAAGGTAATATGTAGTAAGTAAGATAGGTAATAAAGAGTTAATGAAAATAGTAAATATTTTATTGTGTGGATATATGATAATGTTTTTGTATGGGACAAAGGATGTGATAGTGTTACAATGTTTCCCTTTCATTAAAATTGTCCCATATCTTTTGTCTACAATTTCAAACGTGTAAAGTATATAAACAGGTGAAAGAATGGACTAGATTTGTGGTATGCATTATAAACATAATGCATGTGCCATTTGGGATGCGCCAATCAAAAGGCTTGTTCCCAACAAAATAAATAGGATCCTACCTACTTATTTAGCCTATGCTAACTAGCTTATTCTACCTTAGCCTAGCCTAAAGTAGGTTGCCTATTATAGTTTAGCCTAACATAGATTATAGTTAATTAATTAAAAAAATTAATTACTGTAATTAAAATATATAATCGCTATAATTATAATATATCTTTTTTGAACAAATGGAAAATTGCCACATGTTTTATGGCCATTGGCTTTTGAAATTACCACATGGTTAAATCCTAACCCACCCATCAATGGCACATTTGGTAGCATGCAACTGTCCCAAATGTAATCGCAAATATAGTTGCAAATTAGGGTTTTGTGTCATATTAAGGATCATCCATGGCAATGGATGAATTCTTTTGGCCTAGTCATAAGGTTTGCAACTACACTTTCAACTTCATGGCCATGCCATGTCTTTTGTAATTGATTGTCTTATAAAACTTGTCCAAGGCAACTAGGCTATTTTTAGTTGCATGTGTCTATTACAATTATGAATGAGTCGCAAATATGATTGTTGATTTTCAAATTTTTTATAGTGTTATTTGTGTGATCAACATATCATGAAAAGCTTTTGGTTTGGTGGGCACAACAATATGTGGTGTAGTTTTCACATGTTTCTTTCTTGGCTTGTCAAGTGTTTGTCATTGTGCTATCACAAATTGAGATAAATGGAATTTTAGTGTAGTTAATGTCATCACAAACCTTCAATGGTCATGATTGGAGATTGAGAATTTGGAGAGATTAAGAATTTTGGATTGTCTCATTTTGGTGATAAAAAATTGGCTCAATGACACTCATGTTGGTTTTGATGGGGCTTGTAAGCATATGAATATAATTAATTTTCTTAGCTTGAAATCTATTACAATTGAAAAGAAATAAAAATCATTGGAGAGTAAGGCCTTTTTGAAGAGGACCATAATTTATAAATTTGATTTTCTACATGTATTTTTATTCATTTTGTTGTTTTTTTTCCTTGTTTCATGTGTGTTTTGTTTTTGTAAAAATGTTTTAATGGTGGAATGGTGTTTGTAATTAGGGTAGAGGTGCATATGAATTGTTTGTAATGTGGATTCAACATTCCACCTTGGCAAGTTATTTGCATTGGAAAACATTTTCTTACTTTTTGCAATAATCCAATGATGATATGGGCATGATTATGAAGAACCTTGATGGTCTTTAAGGGCTGAACAATGTAGGGTCAATTTTGTTGTGTTTTATTTTTTGCAATTATGTTGTCCATGTGATCACTTTCAAGTATTTGTTGGTTTTGCTATTTTTAATTTAATGATGTGTAGGTCATTTGATGGGTGTGTGTTGCTTGTGGGGAACATTGATCCAGGTATGTGTGTGTTGTTTTGTCATATGCATGCAAGTTTGAGTTTTTAAAAGTTTCAATTATTTTCTTTTGCCATTCCCCATAAGTTTGAATTTTTTGGTCTACTGTAGGTTAATTGTCAATTCTACCCATGATGTCCATTTTTTCCCTTTTTATCCATTTTGGTCCATTTTTATCCATTGTGTCCAATATTATCCATTTTGTCCAAATCCTTAAGTATATCTATTTTGTCTATTGTTTATTTTGCCAATTCTATTTATTACAAGTTTATTGTCAAATTTTTTTTATTTTATTTATTACATTTCAACTTTTTGTGATCTTTGTGAATCTTGAATTTGTGTTTTGTGAGTTGTTAGTTTTTAGTTTTGGTTGTTTTTGTTTGTTTACATAAATGTGTTGTTTGAATTTGTTCTTTGTTTGTGTGTGCTCCATAATGCCCAAAAACCTTTTATGAGAAAAATATTTTGCAAAGTTAAAGGTGGGTTCGATTACAATCTTGAACAAAAATCATGTTCAAGGATGATCAAAGGATGCTAAGACTTTGAATTATAGATTACAACTTTGTTATCATTTTTTTGGGTACAAACATATTATGCATTATGCACGTATGCACTATGTATTTTAATGTATTTTTGTAAGTTTGTGACAATGTGTGATGTGTAGGAAAACTATATGATGGAATCCATGTCAATTTGAATCAAATGAAAACATTTCAAATCGCAGCCTTCAATCCTAACCATACTTGGACTACATCCACTTCAACAATCCTAAACTTTATACCCAATAATCACCATTAGTTGGGAAAAATAAATTGAACCATACATGGAGGTTTTGAAATATTAAAAAAAAATTCAAAACCTTACCCATAAGGGTAATCAAAATTATAAAATATATAATATTCAAGATTGTATGTTTTCTTAAAAATTAATACCTGCACAATGCTAGTCATGACATCATTTGTGATCACATGAATTGGTGTTCAAATGGTTAAAGTTAAGTTGCCATGTGGCCATGAAGGTGAGGGTTTTCATTCATTCTTGTGACACCTTATTCATGCCAACACATGGCCTACATGGCTAGGGGAGGCAAACATGCCTATGAGAGGGCTTAGAGGGAGACCTACATGCTTACTTGCCTCAATGGCTAGGAAAGGCAAACATGCCTATGAGAGGGCTTAGAGAGAGAGACCTACATGCTTCCATGCCTAAGTGGCTAGGGGAGGCGAACATGCCTATGACAGGGCTTAGAGGGAGACCTACATACTTACATGCCTAAGTGGCCCACACAATTAGATGCCCATGCTTACATTTTATAATGCTTATCCTTAGGCGTACTCATAAAAGATTCATTGACTAGTTAGAAACCCCAAGCAAGAAGAAAGTTTTGGTGTAACTTAAAAAAAATTAAAATTACTTGTGCATAACTTTTAGCCTTTATCATTGGACCCAATAACTATTTTTCTTTCCTTCCTTCTTACTTGTACTTGTTATGATACATTTTTACAACCCTTACAATTAATTTTAATGAGGTAATGCTAATGGGTTCTTGTCCATCTCCATTATCTCAAGTAACATATATCAAGATATTAAAAAAAAAGTGTTTACTTTATGTAAGAAACCTCATAGTCGTGGTTGAAGACTTCATTGACCTTTCCAACTAAAATTGCAACTATTTTTTGGTTACTCTTTACAATTATCTAAATGAACCATTCGTTCATTTTTGCATTTGTTCATATATGTGCGAGACACACACACAAAGTCATCATAAACACACATAATTAATCAAAAATCAATTTACAAGAAGCTTTACAATAGTGTCATAAGTTCAAGAAATTTCTTGTGGTTCTCCCTATTTCCTAAATCTCCATTTTCTAATATGCTCATGATCCATCTTCTATCACATCTGAAGGAAAGGTACGAAGTAGTTTTACTATAACTTCTATAACCTTGAAATGTGAAATCATCAATAAATTGATTTGTCAATTACTTAAATTGGTTTGTAATGCCCTATAGCCAGTTTGCCATGATCGACTTGCCACAAATCAATTTGGCACAATCGATTATCGCAAGTTGCTAATGGCTATAGGGTCATGAATGGCCATTTTTTCTCTTCATCATTCTTCTGCTTTTTCTCAACAAAGGATCCATTTTGATATTTTGTGATTTCCTCTTGCACAGTTTCTGCACCTTAAGATCACACTTTGAGAGATTGCCACTTGTTTCCTCCTGTGTTCAATTCCGAAATCACTTAGTTTGGCAGTCCAAGAATCTCATTCCTTGATTGCCTTTTTCAATGGCCTGAGAATGTCATCTAATGTCTCTTGTTTTCAAATTTGCAATTCTATTGAAGGAGACTTCCTTCTGAATTTTGTAGCTTGTAAGTTTCACAAAAAAAACCCTGCTAGTGTCACAATTTGCATTTGCTGGTTTTGTTGTCCCAGTGGGCTTGTCTCCTCTGCAAGATGCTTGATAGTATGTCTTTCAGTCATCCATTCATACTGCCCTCTGATGAGTCCATTGCACCCAAATGGTTAACAACTCCACCACTTGTGTCAAAATGCAACTCATATGCTTGTTGAAGTGAGTAATCACAGAAGAGCGGCAGCATAACATGTAAGGCTCAAACTTGGATATGCAGCAGACAGAGAGCATGTGTACATTAAGGTTTTCAAATACTCTGGGACTGCAATTACCACTGAGTTGACTCAGAAGGTACTGTAACTCACATGCATGGGGCCTTGTTCCCATGCAGACCTTACTGATTTCCAGTTCTAAAAAGTGCGAATGGAAACTTGTCTCTACATGAAGCAACAATTGTACATCAATTGTACATTGCATTGATTTCCTCAGAGCAAGGGCCAAGGATGATGTGAATCCTTAAGTTGTGCAAGAAGTCATGTTGTCAAAATTATGAACTGATTCTGGGCTGTGGAAAACTTCAAAACCAAGTTCTCTGCTTGTCACTAATTACTGTATATACCAACATTGAAGCTGGTTGGAAGATTTAGGGTCAAAAACTTTATAACAAAACCTGTCTTTGCTTGTCAATACTTAGTATTAGCTAATCTCAATGGTTGCATGTTGGGTGTTCTAGAATTGTTTTTCAGAAAGCAAGTAGTCTTGCATTTTAGATGATAGGAGTAAATGTGAAAATATGAAGGTTTTTCTTTGAGAATGGAGTATTTGGATGAGAACAACCAATCAAGCTCTAATCGATTTCAAAATTTCTAGATATATATATCAATATATTGAATATAACATTGTACAAAAACAATTTCATTTGTAAATTAAAAATAAATAAATGTTAGATACAAAAGAATGAAGTAATGGTCTCAACTGCTTTGGTGTATGTTTGCAAAACTACACACTATTTCTTTTTTTTTGGGGCTTGGGCAATTTCCCGGTTTGATTGAGTTTTTCCTTGTTTGGTTCAAAATAATACTCAACAATTGCCCTTTAGTAGCTTGTTATATGCGAGGGTAATCACTACTGCGACCACAAGTAAGAGTGAAGCAGTACCTGCAAGCCATTCGGAAATTGACATGTTGCTAGTAGCTTGGAACACATGCTTTCTGCAATTGTACTCTGCATGATTCCCTTTGAAAGATTCACTTTGATGTTGCTACAGGAAGATAAGTCATCTTTGGGTATCTTTCTTCTCTCCTGTTTCTGTAAGCTTTCAGTGGAGACTCAGAAGTCTAAAAGCTGATGTGCTCTTCTGCTGCTAAGGGAATCAAGAGTTTATTTCTTGTGTTTTTATCTATCTTTTGTTCCTGATCCACTGGCAGATACGAGGGAAATCAGGTGCAGGTTCTGTTTTCTCTAGTCTCTTTTCTGTACAATGATGACTTGATCTTGCCCTCCTCCTCTCTTCAAGTACAATCTCCGATGAACAATTTCATCATTTTCACTTTCAATGCTTGATCTCATGTTTGAGGTCATCTGGTGCAATGAACAGATACAAATGACCCGTCTGGAGTCAGTTGTGTCGAAAGGAAAGTCTTCTATGTGTGCACTAGCTCAAAAGCACATGACTTGACAAGGAATCAGAGGAAATTTCACCTGCAGTTTCCTACCTGGTGACTTACTAGGTCTGCTTGACATTGCATACACATCATCACCAGGAGGCTTCCCATCTGCATTTTGAAATTCAAGACCCTTGGTACACTACGACAAGGTCAATATATTTGTCTGAGAAGCCCCAGCAACAAATCTACTTGCAAGGGACTATCATTGAGTATAGAAGCATGCTGAACTATTCATAACTTGCAAGTTTGGTGTTATGGATTGTGCACAATCTGAAGGTTTCTTGGATCAATCACAATCTGAACTGCATAAAAAATGATACTCACATTATTGCCCTATCTGGTTCAAATATGAATGTATCTTGCTGAAACTTTTCATAACTTTCTGGTGTCATAATTGAAGGCATGGAAGTGAAATGAAATTGTGACTCTGAATTCTTAGGTTTTCTGTTTTGGATTCAAACCAACCATGCTGCCTAGAACAAACAAATGTTTCACTGGGAGTTCAAGCTCAGAACATGATAAGATTGTTGGACAAATTTCTACAACAGGACTGCTGTGAGTGAAATGTTGGTACTCTGGAAAAGTATTACAGTTTTATTCTGTTAGTTCTGAGTGGTGTGTTTCACACCCTAAGAAAGCAGACAACAAATAGTACCAACACATACTGCTAATGACCAAACAAAATGAATGATGCAACTCCAAGACACCTTACAAACTCACCGAATGCAGTAAAACAAAAAGTAAATCCATTACTTATAAATTGATCTAAATCCTCTGACAGCAGCCTTCTGTATGATAAATTCAAAGATACAAAACCCTGGAGGACTGTCTGGACAAGGCCAGTTTCCAGGATTGATACAGAATCACACAATTGGGTTATTTTCTTACTCCAAATCTATAAGCTTTCCTGTAATTGGTTGTGCCAGACTGTCGTTGGAAAGAAGTCCCAGTGCTTGAGTTTCTGTGGCTGGGTTCTGGCATATAAATATGTCAATAGTCCATTGAGGAGATGGGTATCATGTGTTCACTCTGCATGCTCAACCAAATACACTTCACAAGCAATGATGCTTTGGCTCACTTGAAATCCAGGGAGTACAACAAGACCCACTTTGGAGTTGGGGGTGATGTCATCTGGAGGACCAGATGATTGCATTTTGTGATGATCAAATGGCGACCCGTTTTCCACAACAAATGTGGTGGCTGGGGTTTTGAAGGCAAAGGCCAGCCTGTGCACAAGCCACACTGAAACAGCAAGCTTGCAGAAACTCTCATAGAATGGAGTGTTGGGGTGCTTCTTCTCCCTCAAGATGCAATCCCTGTGTTCGAGATGTCCGAAGAGTTGATTCTCTGTGTTCTCATCAAAGGTCTCCTGGAACTTCATGAAGCAAAACTCTTGAAGAAACAAGTCATGTTCTGCATTCTCAACCAGTGTTTTGACTGAGAACTTTCGAAGATCATACTTCCGGAACTTCTGGAAGTTATCCTGTCGGTACCACTCAGATTTCTGCATTTCTGAGAACTCAAGTGGTGGTTCATCAATGTCATCAATTGACATGAAGAAGGTGGGATGGTCAAACCCAATGAACAGTTTGTGGTTCATGTAAGCCTGGTATTGGAACTTCTTGTGGGTTGCCCGTGATAGGACAACTGCAACTTGCTTCAAAATATGATCTTCTATTGCAAGTCTCACTTCTTCAGGGCACTTCTTGAGCTGGTCCATGAACTCCTTTGTGAATTTCTTTCCAATCTCCCTGACTGTATTGATGGCAGTCACAAGAAGAGCAGGAGTGGCAGCTTTGGAGTCATCTAAATATGACCCACCTTGCAAGCTCTTGGCAGCATGCTGGTGCTCGAGGTGTAGGATCTGGTCGAGCAGTTTTTCCTTCTCCTTTTGAAGCTGGTTCAACTGCACTTTCATCTCTTTCTCACGGGCCCTGAGATTTGTTATCTCTTCGTCCTTGGCCTTCAAACTTTTCTGTTGGTGAGCTATTTGGGAATGTAGGGCCCGAATGGGATTCCAGCCCTCACCAGCAACCAGATTGGAATCTGAACTGGATAAACCATTTTCAGACGGAGGATTGGGTTTGCTGGGATGCTGCTGTGGACGCTTGCCATCATCAACTGGCCCATTCCCTCCTTCCATATCTGCGTTTGAACCACCTGCTGATCCTGCTGCTTGGGGCTCACTGGCTGGGGAAGAGCTTGAAGCTACACGAGTCAATGGATTGCTGGCATCACCCTCCAGGGATTGATCTTCACTAACAGCATCATGATATGTATCATTTGGTTCAATCAAACCTGCCATGACTGAATCTGAGGGAGCTTTAGTTTCTAATGAGCTGATACCAGATTCATTGGCACCTTTGCCATGGTCACACTGTTTTCCTTCAACTGTATCCCACCACTACAGGGTCACTCAATGGCCCAGGGTTCAAGCCTCCAGCAGCCAGAGTACTGTTCAGTTCAGCCTCACAGTTTCTCTCACTTGCACCTGATGTCTCTGTGACAGACAATCCATATTCAGAGTTGAAATGACATGATCAAAGTCCATTGATTTGTCAAGCTGCTTTAAGCCCTCTTGCCCAACAACTGCCAAAAGATTCCAGACTTTCCCTGATCAATTCAAAGCTTTCAAGCCCTTCCAGCCCTGTGGCTAGAATCACAAAATGCTTGCAGATGACTCCAAATATGCATGCAAAGATTCTGAATGTCTCACCTTCATGACTACACAAAAGGCTGTGAGGTTTCCTACATTTCTATGTGAAGCTCTATTGTCTCTCCCCCTCAAGATTGAACTCAACTATAAAAGCTTTGAAGTAAATGTTCTTCCTTCTTCACTTAGCACTTAAATTTGCTCTACAAAACGTCAAGCTCTCAACTCTTGCTGTTGGAATACTTCAACTTCTACACAAACTTCGACAACAAAAGTGTTCCCCCACATGAATATCCTCAAGACATCCAGGCCCCACACATGAGCCCTCACTAGTCCTGGTCTCCTAGAGAAATAACCCACAAAGACAGTCTCTTGATCTCCCAGGAAAAGAAGGCCCCCCTCCCCACTTACATAAGCTTGAACGATTCACTAAAATCCCCCAATCTTCTCCAGAATGCAAGCTCTCTCACTCTGTAAACAGGAACCTCAAACTTGCATAAGCTTCTGGTATCACTCAGAAAAGCCCCCAGACGTGCTCCAAGGGCATAAGCAATTGTACAAGAGAGATATCTAAATTCCCCTCACATTCTGCTCGAAAATCAAAGCTCTCTCCACTCTTTGCTGAGATTTGTAAAACTCACCTGCATATACAAGCCCGTGAAATCCACAGGTTCGCCGGATCTAGCTGCTCCTCGATTCAACCGCACTCGCAATCTGGAGATCCAAACTATCCAGTTCCTTGAGTTTCACTCTTACTCGTGCATGCGATAGCCAGATCAATTGGCAACCGAAGCTCGAAACAATAATGTTGAGAAGGGATCGTAAAAATACACACAATAAAAGCCGCAATAAAACAAGCAAGCAAGCAAACAAACAAACAAAAAGTCTTCCAAAATGCGCAAAGACTTGAGACGACAGCACAGGAAACAGACGCGGTTTTAGAAGAGTGGCGACAAAGGTCGTCCCCTAGAAGCGCGTAGTACCGACGTTTTGACTACCCAAAGGTGCAAAACCGAAAAAGAAACTCTCTACTTTATGACTTACTTACCAAGAGATCCGTAGTGTTGACAATTCGAGAGTTGCAGCACCGGGAAGATGAAATCGGAAAGGAAGCCAGTAATCAAACCAGCTCCTCCTGGCCGTTGTAATCAGAGGAAGCTGATTTCAGAGCGACAGATGCGCATCGGAAATCGATGAGAGGAAGTGGAGTAGGAGGTAGCCTAGTGTGGAAGAGGAAGAGGAGAAGGTGAGGCAGCTGTAAACTGGTGGCCTCTCGAGTCTCAACTATGAAGACGAAGGCCCACGAGGCGGGGAATCTGGGAAACCCTACCGACGAGGGATCGATTCCTGGTAGCAACTTGTTGCTAGCAACCCTTGTTGACTTTAATTCCACGCCCAAATGTCTAAGAACCCTTACCCTTACCCTCAGCCTTCCTAGTTGAGGCCACAACCCACTTGTTGATCCTTTCAAAGCAAAGAGGAAACTTTTGGGCCTTGCCTTCCAAGGTAAGGATATTGTGTTATAGACTATATAGTAGCTTAAGGGATTTTTGGCCCCTACCTAGTAGGTCTATTTTTATATGAGGTTTTTTGAAAGATGATATTTTGGCTTGTGTTGAAACTCAAGATTAGTTATAGAGTTATAATAATATCTTGAAGGATTTTGGTTTGTTTAACAGGATTTTTTTGAAGATTATATTTTTGTGTGGTGAAATATTTGAATTTCCGTAATTCTTCTTTTGCCGTAAGGTACTTTTAAATGTAAATGGCAAGGCCACAATGTGACACACACCCTTGTTACGGTTGGCACGGTTTCATCATTTTATTGGGCTTCAGGGTAGGGATGTTAGAGAGACATTGTGATGCACCCAACAAATGGGCCAAAAGTTTTGTATCACTACATTCTAGGGTTATGTAGGCATCTCTCCCTGAAGGATCAATCCACTTGGGCTTCACCATGCTAATCACCATGTGTTGTGTTTCCAATTTAGTATGTTGAATGTTTATCATCCTTATGGATCTCATTTAAAGGGCAGAGCCATTAAGGTAACAAGCCACTTTGTTTTCCTAATAATGGTGGGTGGCCACATTTTGAAAATGCTTCTCAAAACATAATACAACAAATAATGGAATTGAACATCATCACAACTCATAGCTGGAGTGAGAATGTGGAGAATCAAAGTGGGCTGGGTTCACCAATACTTTGCAACATATTTGGGTTTCACGAATGATGGGTGGTGGTGGTGGTGGTGGTGGTGGTTCTAATCATGCAATTGCCTTTTTGACACCCCATACAAACAAAATACTAAAGTTTTGATTTGGCTAAATGTGAATGGTGGAAGGGAGTAATAAGGTAGAACTTGTTTTAGTCTTATGAATTAGAAACCCAAGATTGTGCTTGGATTTGGAATAAACTTGTATTGTGACAAGTAATTACTTTCTTCAAACTGATGAATGTTATGATATAAGTGGATTAAAAACAACAAGCACAATGTTAACTTTTGCACCATCAGTTTTAAGGTTTCTGCCCCATTTGATTATTGAAGCTCTAAGTCTAAATGTGCTCAATTCATTGCATTCAAAGAAATAGCAGTAGATTTTCCATATACAAGATTATTTCTGTTCTTCTGTAGTTGTTGTGGATGTAGGTAGTAGCATTTTATGCACTGAATTTGATGGTTCTGGTGGTCTTTTTGCACGAATCCTAGGCAGAATGGAATTGTATGGAGAGCAAAGGGGAACAATGATCTTAAGGAAAATCAAGTTGGATGAAAAACAGAAGCAGTCTGGAATAACTACTGGTGATTGGATGAGAGATATCCAAAAGCACCATTTGTTGGTTATGCAACCATTGCCAAGGGTGATAGGGTAACCATGCCCATAACTGAACATAGGCTGGTTATTGATTAGGGCAAAAGGTCAGTGTAAGCCCTGCTAATGGTTGATTACAAGAGGATCGGCGTTTGATTTGCACCCTATTGCTGAACGTTGGGTGACCAAAAGAAAAGTTCTGAATTTTGGAGGGGGTTACCCAGGTTGTGCATTTTTGTGTTCGGTAGTAGGGTAAAAGTCACCCATTTGGACAAAAGTTGTGCCTCCTACTACAATAACGAAGTGTTTGCATTTGGGGGGAATATTGTGCTCACTTGAGTACCCATTAGGCCCCACTTAAAACACCAAAGTGTTTGTTTTATGGTGTAAGTTAGCACCAAAGAAATTTTTTTGCACCCCATTGCCATGAGGGACTGTTTGGTAATGGGGGTTGTTTAACACAATTATAAGCAATCTAAAGTAAATGGACATAAACAATCTTGTGGGCACAAAGTTACCCTAAAACATAATGTCCACAACAACTACTTTGGGGGCCAAAGCCAAAGCAAATTTATGACTATTCTAAAGCAAATTTCAAAATATATTATGCCTTTAATATTTCTCGCCAAAAACATGGTTCTCAATGACAAGTTAATCAATGTATCACAACATTAAAAAAATGCTCAATCTTATCATATGTTTTGGGGTTGGATCAAACTGCTCAAATTGCCAAAGAATATAATAAATGAATCATTAGATATCCAAGAGCTTCTATTTCTAACTTAAAAATCCTCGAGGTTTTAAATAGACGAGGATCCAATCCTTGTGAAATTAAAAAATAATGAAGGAACTATCAAAGTAGAAGGCAACTTATAAGAAATTAAAATAGAAACAAGTTCATAAGATCAAAAAGTAAAGGCAATAGTGGAAAAAAAACATCTTATTTAGATTAGCTCTATGAGGCGAAGTATAACAAGTTTTCATACTAAAGATGGATCTAACAATTTGTAGTTTGAAGAGTAAAAACAATAAACAATTTTAGTTCTTGTAAATTTCAACAAGTTGCAATTCATCATAGCATGAGGCTCACACCTATAGCCTGCACATCACTTTTAGACATACCTAGATTTAACCAACTTTTGGATTCTTGGGTTGAATATAGGAGGTTGAAATGTGTACCTTTTTATAAGCTTATAATAGCCTCCATCAATTAGTTGGAAACTAGGCCAAAATGCAACATCCTTCCACAATATCTAGTGTATTTGGTAGGTGATGAAGTGGATTCACTATTGCAAAATGTGAGTGCAATTCACCAATCCTTGTTTAGTGAACTAGTGGATCCACTCAAAATCCATTGAAAACATTTGGTGCATAGAATGGCATTTTGTTGTAGTGATCATTAGATTAATCAACAATAGGCACATGGACAATCACAAAAGGCAAGAACACCAAATCAAATTTCTACTTGACACCAATGAGGCACATGGACAACTAAATCCTTGGAGGAAGCAATAGAGGCAATAGAAAGTTGGCATATTGTTTTGAGGAAATGGAATCAAACAAGCATTGACACATCCTTTTAACTTCTCTTTCAGATCATTTGAATGTTAGCTCGTGATCAAGGAAATGGGGGCTTGGACATTTAATATGCAAGAATGTGAACTTTCCATAACCTTCTAGCAACTCAAAATGAAGGTGGTGAAACTTTTTAAAACTAGACCAACCCCTTTTTAAAATGGAGTTTTTGGAAATTTCTACTGATATTGGTTCAAACATTGACATTTAAAATTAAGTGTTCACTTCTTGAAGGCCTTCAGGTTTGTTGGGCACAATGTTTGACAAGTTAATCTTGTGATTTTTTCTACCAAAACTTGTAAACATTATACATTCAACAGAAGTATAGTGAAAATCATGTATGGAACTTAGATGAGATAGGATTCAAGTAGGGCATTAATCAGGGGCCAAAGTTTTGGGAGAAAAAGGTTCATATCATGCTTATAACACCATTCCCAAATCTAGGGAATGGCTGAATTTAAATTGTGATATAAATGTAATATGAGGTTCCTTGTTAGGTTTTACATATTCAGGGGTGAAAAGATTAGAGACAATTATATCAAAAATTGTAGAATAGTAACATGCATTGTGATGCAAATGAAAATAAGATGATTTTTTTAAATTAAAAAAATCCTTATCTTTTTTCAAAAGGTTAGTTCCAGGTGGCATCACAAAATAAAATCAACATTTATTATTTTTAGGTGGACATGGATCACATGTTGAATTAAAAACAATATTATAACAAGTATAGGAATTTGGATTGAACATGGTTACCTTACCATTTTCACACTTTTCATGCCTTGCAGCCATTGGATGTGAATTGTTGCAAACCTTTTAAAACAATTTTCAAGAAAGAGAAGGACAATGCAATGGTAAAAAACAATCATTATGAATGAGAGAAATGCACATTTGTAATTTGGGTAAACAAGGCCTTGGACCAATCTTTGTCTAAGAAAAACAATAAAAGTGGTTTGGGGGAAAAGGGATTTGGCCATTTAATGTAAAGGCCATGGATGACAAGATCAAACCAATTCAAGTGTATACAACTATAAATATTTCAAAATGAAGACAATGAAAGTTTTGATAGATCAACTAATAATATTTAATGAGCTGAAGATATTGAAGCCACCACATAATTGTTGAACATAACAACATCAATTGAAAATGTTGGAATGGAGATTAAGGTGAATGTCCAAGAGTAAGAGGATTTAATGATTATGTGGAAATGTTGAACACTACTATTCCTACATAGGAAAAAGGTTCAATAGAAATAATCTATGCTAAGAGTTGTTCTAGATGGAAGTGTAAGTGAAGATGCAATGTTGCCAAATCTTACAAATTCAAGAGATTTTGTTTTTTACAAATCTATTGTACTTGCACCATTTAGTTGTAAGGAAAACAAAATGCAAATAACCATTAGTAGATTATGACAAATCACTTATAGTAACCTCCCATGAATATGCAATTATTTTGCACCAAAAGGTTATGGACGAAGAGGTAGCTAAAGAAATAAGAAAACAAAAGAGGAAGGAGAGGGAGGATAAGATGGCTAAATGTGTTATTGATTTTCTTACCCCAAATGAGAAAGAAACTCAATTAATAGCAACAAGCCATTTAAGAAAAAAATTCAATACAACTTAAACAACTATAGTACAAATGACAATGGATATGTTTCATGAGAACTTTATAGCCAGCTTAAGGGCCCACCTTTATTACATAGAGGTGTGAACCTTGGTGTAGGATTAAATAGTTAGAAGGATGCTAAGGCTAGGGAACACCAACAACTTGCATCAATGACTTACATACACACCTCAAGGTTTAGTTAGAAGTGATGAAGGTGACATTGTCAACTTACACACTCTAAAAAAAAAAAAGCATGAAGGTGGTTTGAAGCTAAGCTACAAAGGTGATGTTGATGAGAAGCAAAGGAAACTACTAATCTATTGTTTTTGGAGTACAAAGGCATTAACACCAAAGCAACATGTTGTGGCATTGATAAAAAACTTAAATTTAAAGAAACATTGGTTCACCCGTGATTGTAGACTTTCCCATCTTTTTAATGCATTGATCCCATCCATTGGTTTGTAATGAACATTTTTACAATAACACATGGATGAATTTCATTTTCATTTAGTTTGAACAAGGTTTATATTTGGTCCACTTGTCCAATTTTGACCTTTCATTAACAAGATGCAAAATGACTTGGTGCTTAGCAAATTCGTATTATGACAACTGAATTGTGATACTAACAATTTATTTTTGAATTTCAAGTTTGCTATAAGTTTTTTTTTGGTTTGAATAACTTTTGTTCCAAGAATGTTATTTTTTTGAACTAGTTGAGTTTGTTCATGAGTTCAACATATTGATTTTGTTGGTATGATATTATGTGATGGTGATTTTTACAATGTGTCCATCATTATTAGAATTCCAAATTTTTCAAATCGGGTTTTTAAACCAAAAAATATTGCAAAGTGGCAATGGAAAAAAAAAACCCTTTAATTTTTTAAGAGAAATTGATTTTAACAAGTCTAGTACAACTGGGACATTTTTTTTACCAACCCTAGGTTGGTGCCTTTTGACTAATAGCTTAAACCCATGGTCATATGTGACATGTTGTAAGGTTGTTTTAATGTTCCATGTGTCATCATTTGATACAAACATTATTGGTCAAATCTTGGTCTGCCACATGGCGTATGGCCATAATAAGGTTTATTAGGTGACATATGGCCATAATATTTTCCATCATTAATAGAAAATGGCCATTTTGTAATTGGTCCATGTAAGTAATTTTTAGTTGCAAACGACATTTGCAATTAAAATATTAATAATCATGTTCGATAAGTCACATTGACATTAATCGCAAATGATAATGAATTTTGGATGAAAGAAAAAATCAACAAAATATGCCTTTATCCTTTGATTAGTCATATATGTATTGTCATTTGCAACTAAGATGTGACTTTTTTAGTGAACAATGGGAACAAGTTATGTGTTATCACATGTCTCAATTTTTAATATTTAGAAATATTTTATTATTATTTAGAAATAATCAAAGACATTTAATTTTTATGTTTTAGATTGTGACATGTGGTGTAATAGAAATTTGCCATTTGGCATATTAATTGGATTTGTTTAAATTAAATTTGAATCAATATTTAAGTATGTAGGTTGAACTAGGTACCTACTTACTTATATACCTATTTGCCCATCTAGGCTAAACACCTATCTAGATAGGACCTATTTACCTACCTATGCCAAACCTACTTAAGTAGGTAGGTAGGTAGGTAAGTTAGAGAAGTAGGTAGTTAGGTGTAAATACATGAATATGTATATTTTATTTTGGGTCAAGTTGCTTTTATTGATTCATCCCATATGCCCATCGTTTAAACTATGAAAATGTAAGATAAAACACCTTGTTTATATACTTTTCAAGACGAGAATGAAAGTCAAAACATATGGGACAAACTTTTTGATTACAAGTTGTTAGTGACTAACCATTTTTAACTGCAAACGACTTGCAACTAAAAAGTTCATCCCATATGTTTTGGCTTTCATTCTCATTTTGAAAAATATATAATTAAGTAGGTAAGTGACAACTGATTAGCTAATTACTTAATTAATAAAAAACTAAATTAAAAACTAACTTATTCACTTTATAACTATCCAACTAACTAATTATTTATAGTAATAATCATCAATATCTTATGATTGTTGAATTAATTATATTATTAATTATTATTAAATGTTACTTAATTTAATAGTTGGATAAATAGAAATAATATATAATTTTAATTATATATTAACTATAATAATCTATCAACCAATTTAATTAACTAGTAATTGGCTAATATTGAAATAATCAGATAATTATTAATAACTAATAAATTATTATTTTGTAACCAAATAAATTAATAAAACAATGAATCTTAAAATAAAAATTATAAATTAGCAATTGATTATAATCATTGAATTATTAATAATTAATAAATATCAATTATAAAATTGAAATATAAAAATTGGACCTATATATTAATATTTCCTTGTAATTATTATATGAATCTAATAATAGTTTATAATTGATTACTTATAATAATAATAATAATGTAATTTGTAGCTAGCCTAAGTTAATGATTTTATTATTATTATAAAATATTGTTATGTCATTTGTTAGAGCTATTATGATTTTATATACTTAAATATTCATGTCTTAATAAATAAAAATAATTCTTAATGAGTACATTAGTCATTTGAAAAGAATTTAATAATGATATATTATTTTTAGATAACTACTGGAGTAATTATATAATTGTTTTTCCTATCATTTTAATATCATCATCATGATCATTATGTAACAAGATGTTATTAATTAAAAATTTAATCAAAGATGATATTGAAATTAAACTTTTTATTACATGTAATTAATATAAATACATATTATAATATTAATAGAAATAATAATAAGTGTCCTTGTAATAATTTTAAGAAATATAATAAGATGGTTTGGATCAACTTGTAATATGGGCACACTATATTTAGCAAATATCTTACATAAAATTTTAATATATTCGAAAGATACACTATTTAGTGTAACCATAATATTGAGGCCATTTATGCTAATACTAATATTTGAATACACATATAATATGGTATTTCATATATATTGAAAATGTACATTTATAAATCCTAATACATCCAACTGTATTATTTAAAATTCACAAAATACACCTTTGTATACTCATAGGGTTGTAATTAAATTGGTCACATTTACAGTTAATGGGACATAAATTGTTTTTCTTAGATGAAAACTGAACTAAATGTTGTTCACATAGAAGGATGAACATCAAAATAGTCACAAACTAGTTGCAACGTAGTCGCAAATATGACCAACATAAAGTAGTTGCAAAAATGTTTAAATGTAGTTGCAAATAATTAATAATTGCATGTAGTTGCAAATAGAGTGGTTACATTTTGGCCAATTTCTATTAGTGCATGTGGCATATGGCCATCACATTTGCCATGTGGCATATGGCTATAACATTTGCCATGTGGCCTACCACATGTATCTAACTTTTTACAATCTATGTACCTACAGATAGGTTGAATAGGTCTACCTACTTACGTATGTAGGTACCCACCTAGTTCAACCTATCAACCTAGATAGGTAAGGCCTAGCTACTAACCAAGGTAAGGACTTAGTTACCCACCTAGGTGATTAGGTCCTAAACCTTCAACCCTATTTAGATAGAGTGATAAATATTTTTATTTTTATTGTAGGTCAAGTTTTTGATTGGCTCATCCCAAATGAAAGTTATACAATGAAAGGCCACAACCCTTCTTTATATAATGAAGTGCAAAGAATATGGGATAACTTTTCAAGTTGCATCTTATTTGCACACTAGAGTAACAACTACAAATGAAGTTTTCCCTCATTTGTTTTGGCATTTAAAAAGTTCTAAATGATATAACTAATTAACTAAATGTTTATTTATCTAATGAACTGATCATGTAACTAATATATTTTCACCTACGTTTTATTTATATTAAAACAATAATTAATATAAAAAAATAATTTAGGTAGAACTTCTCATCACTTGAACAAAAACTTATACATATTTTTATATTGCTTCATTGCTTTTGACATAGGAAAATATTTTCCAATAATCTAATTTCATGTCATTTAATTACTCAAATTCATAGTAGTTCGTATAAATTTTAGTAATTTGTTTCCTGTTCTTTTCAGCAATTTTAAGTTTCAGTAATTTAATTATGTGATTGGTAGTAATTTCATTACTGAATATTTCAGTAATTCATGCTAATTACATTACTGTAATTTTCTGTATTTTAATTACTATCAACTACAATAATCCAATTATTGTAATTTCAATAATTTCATTATTGTTACTTTTAATGATTTAGTTGCTATAACTCAATTTCTGCAATTTCCAGCAATTTAATTACAGTAAATTTCAGTAATCTAAATTCAGTAATTTACAGTAGTTTAAATATTTTGATTTTCAGTAACTTAATTACAATAAATATCAGTAATTTAAGTTTTACTAATTTATATACGTTAATTTCCAATAGTCTAATTATTGCAAATTTTAATAATTTAATGATTGTCATTTCGAGTAGTTTAGTTACCATAAACTTCATTGAATCGATTATTTTATTTTTAGTAATCTAATTAATATTTATTTCGGGAATTTAAGGATCATATTTCCCAGCATTTTAGTTATTTTAATTTGCAGTAATTTAATGACTGTAATTTTCAGTAATCTAATTACTGGAGTTTTTGAAGAAGTTGATTGCTGTTATTTTCAGTAATTCAACTATTACAAATTTGAGTTACTCAGTTTCTTCAATTTTTAGCAACTTAAATATTATAATTATAAAGGTTTTATTCCAAAATTTTATAATTGGTTAATTTCTATAGTTGAGAGGAAAATAATTTCCATAAATTATAGTAATGTTTTTTTTTTGTAAATTTAACGTAAACTCATTTACTTTCCTTAAATTAAACTATTTTATTTTCCTTAAATTACTGCACAATATTTTGAATGAAAATAACCTAATTATTAGTACATTTAGCCTTCATGGATTTCCTTGGTGAATAGTTAATTTATTTTCATTTTTCCCCTTCTTGTAGCAACTAGAATAGTTTCCTCAAATGACATCAAGTGGCCAAAGAGTACTAAATCGTGAACATTCACAACTAAAAGACCTATGATACCTACCTATTATATGAAAGTATAGGTGTGGTTTTTTTATCACAACAAAGTGTTTTTGACCAATGATACTTGTTAATCCTTTTTATTAGTGGTAGCAATGAGTAGCTCCTTCCTAGGGTTTCAAGATTTTGGCATTCCTATGAAAAAATTATACAACAATTTGTGCACCAAATGAAGATACAACCACCAATTTAAAACATTTCATGCATGATTTATGCTTGATCCTTGTAGTTCCCATGTTTGGTTTCTCTTTATTTGACATGTTTTAGCTACCATTTAAAATGTGTTGGACTCAAAAAAATCATTGTTAAATCACAACACACCATCCAATATTGGAATTGTTTTGCTTGTCTAAACATACTTCATGGCCAAGGGAATGGACCATACATTTCACTTGTATGGACCATACCTTTCACAACAAAGGCTTTCCTTGTCATTAAAAATTGTAGCCATAGTCAATAGATTTGATTTTATAGTCTATATAATTGTCATAATGCTTGTAAGTTGTGTTCAACCAAAGAGGAAAAACCCTATAAATAAAAATCAAGGATGGGAACCCATCCATTAAAAGTACAAGGCAAATGAAAACACAAGTAGACGCAACCCAAAGGAAAAACAAAAATAGACAATCATCCAAAATAAGGTAAAGACCCTATGCAAAAGGACTCATGGCTATGAAACGACAATCAATGATAACAATGAAATTTAAGGTGAAAGTGTTGTCATTTGCCACAAATCTGCTAATGGTGGAGGTGCATTAGGTATGATGTGTGTAAAAGATGAAGAACCCCAACCAAGTGCAATAGTTTGTTAAAGAGTCGTTATGGTTTGTGCATGCTGTAGGGTTATGGACGCGTTCTCCATAATAAAAAACAAGCATTGAGGGGACTAAAGAAGATCGTTGATGATGCATAATAGTGGTTTGTGCATAAGCGGTAAAAAATGAATCAAAATGAAAATGAAGACACCCATATGTTTCAATAGTAAGGGGAATGAACTCATCACTTGGTGTTTGTTCAATGTATGAACGTGTTTTCTCTTGAGTAGTCATCATCATTGCATGTGTTGTCATCATTTATGTTCACTACTCCATATTTGTGCAAGTCGGGTCAACAATGACAATGTCCATCAAGGTCTGAAAGTTGTTTTTGATGATAAGGATATCCATTCGTTGTTAGGTGTGGTGAGGGAAAAGGTGGGAGGTCTCACTTTGAACATGTGCTTCAGTTTCTAAACTAATAGTTGTGATAGTATCCCAAAGTGTATCATGGGCTGTTATAGGTTCATTCTTGCAGGGACATCAAAGCAACTGTGTACTTAGATCATCAATGGTATGGTCACATGTACACCATAAAAGATGGGTAATTGTAGGATGTGGTAGCCAAGATGGTACGTAACACACTATAAAAAAGTGGGCTAAAAATAAACAAAATGTAGGTGAGGTAAGACAAACTAATAACCAAACATTTGTCCTTGGATTTGTTCATGAGTAGAGATGTGTTTGCATGATATCTGACGGAGTGTATATTAGAAGCGTGCCAAACTTCTGTTCATGTAGGCAATCTGCCAAAGAAGCCTACAATTGGGGATAAGACTAAACCACTAGGCTTTAAAAAGATAGGATTTAAAATTGGACAACTTGCGGTAATAGGGTTTGAGGGTTTCATAATGCAATTTGGAACGGGGAAATGTTAGCCTCAACATGTGTTACTAAATCCAAAAGAATAAGGTGATCATTTTGCTAGAAATGAGTGACAAGTGCAAGAGCAATCAATGCCCAACATCCCAAGAATGTGGGGGCAACAATTTGAACTTTAGAAGGGAGGCCAAACTTACTTGATAAAGTAGGGAGAACACCCTAACAACAAACTCAGTGACCAATAGAACCATCAAAAATCTCACACCAAGTAACTTTTCCAATGTAGCTATGGTATGAGGGTTGAACTTAACATAATGTTGCAAAATAGCTGGAAATGGAAACATTGTACAAAGCAAGTAGTTAAAGGTGTTGGGCATAGCCCAACAAGAGCATGCCAAAAGCTCCCTAAAGATTAAATGTCGGAGATTAAATATCGGTCCAAGATCCTATGAAGCACCTTAACCACAAACGACTCAACAAATGATTTGGATCCCATTGGTGCACCGAGTTGAGATTGATGACATTCTATATTGAAATCTAGGGGCATAATTTACTCGCTCTCCACTTTACCACAAACTCAAATGACTTGCCAATTCCTCAAAGGCCTTTCCTAGTCATTAACATATTCTAAAAAGCATCCTTTACCACTAAACTGTCCCATATATGTGTGGTATTTGTGGTAAGATTCTGAATTGCACCAGCAGAGTAACACTGAGCAAAAGGTAGCATTTTTAGAAGAAGGGTTGAATACTTGCCCTGGAGTTGTCCATGACTGTAGGCTAGGGAACCTGTAGGGGTTAGTCATAGTGATAATTCCAGGGAGTGCAGAAACAGTTGTCATCCAAATTCCCAGATCAATTTATTACTTCCTGTTTCTTCTAATGAACTTCCTTCCTATTCGATTTACCAATTCCTTTTTCTGCTGTGGACATTCCCAATTCTTGTAAGTTTGTTATTTGCCCAGGTAGGCTTCCTGTCATCACTGAAGTATGAACAAAGTGGTAGCTGCAAGCTGTTTGGAAACTGACATGTTGCCAGTAGTTGTAAAGACATGATCTCTGCAATCCTACCCCACACAAACTGGCTTTGAAGTTATATAAGAGTATCTGAGATTGGGCTTTTGTCTGTGTCTCCTCCGATCATATCATGTGTGTGTAGCAAAATGGAAATTGTTTTTTGGCCAACATTCAAAGTTTTGAGTAGTTTTGCAAAAGCAGCTTCAACATTCAAAGTAAAGGTACAAAGAAGCTGTAGCAAAATCAGATGTACTTAGTTGCTACAGCAGGTGCATGCATCTTCAGGCACCTTCTATACAGATGAATCAAAATTCTGATCGAACGACGTATTTAACTGGCAAATAGTTTGTTTTGTTTGCAAATCGCATGATTAGCGTAGATGATGAATGACACTTCTTTGTACATGTTCCTCTTGTCAGAAGAGATTCCCCACCAAGACTGTATGTTGATTGCTTAAGTTTTTCTTGTCTGCTTAATTTTGTCTTATGAGAATTGTGGGTACAAAGCACAAAGTTAGACTTGATACTGTATATGCTCAGATGTGGCCATGTGAGACAATTGAAGCAGGACAAAGCTATATGATCATGCAGCCATATATCTCTGATGCAGAAATCAGCCACAAGGAAGTTGTTTATGAAACTAAACCATGATGTGCACTGGAGTCAAAACACACAAAGCTTGGTATCCTAGCATCTGATATCAGATCTTTCTATAAAATCTGATAATCTTCCGGAGGAAGAAAAACTAGCCTCAGGTAGGCAGTGATATGGTAAAGGTGGACTTACTCCGTTGCTAATTGTTGAGAGCAGATTGGAAATCTGGAATGCTGTATAATTATGGATACCCCTTGGGCCTAACTGACATAGCAAACACATTATGAACACAACCACATATTTTGAAGGTCCTAGCTTGAAGTTTACTACTACAAGGTCAACACATTTGTCTTAGAAACCCCAGCAATATCCAAAATCCTTTGTGTGCAACAGACTGTTGTTGTGTGTAGAAGGCTGAAGCATTCTGTAAATAATCTGCCCCCCATCTTCCAAGTTTGGTTTGTACAGATTGCATACATTCCAAACATTTCATGGACCACTCACAATCTGAGCTCCATTCAACTAAAGTAGTTCAGAAGAATTGCTAAATTCGACCATCTGTCCAATCATGAATTTACATTGCTGTGAAAAGTTTATGACCTTCAGGTTTCATAAATGGGACTCCTAATAAGGATCCTAAATGAACTGTAAACAAAAATTGCCCCTGATGTAACACTACCTTAAGTTCAGCATTTGTTTACCTGCTAAGGTAGCAGCTATACATACCCTTATTTTAGTTGGATGTTGTTGGAGTTCTGTTTGTTTGTCTTTTGCTTCCATTTTTGTCATCCAGCCAATCAAAGTGATGAGCCTTCGACATATAGGGACTCATATGTTGGGTGCTCATTTGCTGAAGTATAAAACTAAAAGATTTGATGTCTGGTGGAGAGAAGTGATTATGGCTTTGGCATGTCAAGTTGGCAGTATATCACTTCAGTGTTTACTTCCACTCTGCAATCAATCTTAAGATGCTGTGTATCTTACGACACTTACATGTCTAAGAGTGTACAGACATAGTTGCATCAAGAAGAGAACACAACTATGATGTGCCACACCTTAGTTATCAAGGTGATAGGAAAATAGGCAACAAGTTGAGGTGGATGCCAATGAGAAGTTCCAACACTAATCTGACTACTCAGATGGAATACAATAGATTATAGAGTACCTGAAGGCAATGCCGTGAGATGAAAATACATGATTCAGAATTCCTAGGTTCCTTTGTGGGTTACAGTGAACCAAGCTGCATTGTATAAGCAAGTATTTCATTGGGAGCTTGAGTCCAGAATACAAGGATGTTCAGCAAGATTCTAGTATAGGTATGTTAAAGTGAAACATAGCTTCATTCTCTGAAAAAGCAATTGAAGGTTTTGATATGCTGATTCCCAATGATGCATGCACACCCTCACAAAGCAGATAACAAATAGCACCAGGAAATGCAAAATGAACAATGTAGCAACTCCAAGAGACCTCACAAACTCACTGAATGCACTGAAAATGAAAAGGATGCACTTACATCACCTTGAAAATTGATCTGAATCCTCTCCTTGCTATGGAGGCTTCTACATATGAGCACCCACCTTGCAAGCTCTTGGAAGCATGCTGGTGCTCAAGGTGGAGAATCTGCTTTTCTCCTTTTGTTCTGTTTTTCGCTCTCCTTCGAGTTATGTTGAAGCTGGTTCAACTCTTTCTCACAGACTGTGGACTTCTTTCTCTCTTCCTCCTTGGCCATCCGTTCAGCATATTGAGGCATCGGTTTGTCCTGTTGAAGAGCTATTTGGGCCTGTGGGGGCTTGAATGTGGGATTCGGAGTAGTATTCTGGCCCATAGCAGCAACCAGATTGGAATCTGCACCGCTTAACCCACTATGAAGTGGAGGATTATATTTGCTGGGATTCTGTAGTTGTCGCTGGCCATCATCAACTAGGCCTCCTTTCTTCCCTACGTTTGAGCCACTTGCAAAATCTGCTCTTGGGGGTTGGGGTTGAACCTCTAATAACAAGTTTGTGCTTTCAGAGGTCGGTAATCCTCCGTAGGTTGACCTGGTCATCTGCCCCATATGTGTATGCTGTGTAAAGTCAAGCAGCCAATTCTCTTGGCCTCCTTTCTTCTCTACAGTTGAGGCATCTGCAGAACCTGCTCCTCGGGGTTGCACCTCTGATGACGAGTTTGTCCTACCCGAGGTCCCTAATCCTTCATAGACTGGCCAGGTCATGGCCCACGTATCTGTGCCAGTAGAATGTTGCGTGCCACTATGGGTTGGCAATGCTACTGATCCTGCTGCAGGATACCAAATTCCTTCCTGGTTCACCCTGGTAGTCCCCTTCATTGGAGAAGTGGGTTGAAAAGCAGCAGTAGCAGCCATTCTAGATTGCGGTAAACCTACTCCCATTTCAGTCAGGAAGTCGAAATCTATCAAGTTGGCTTCATATTGAGAATTGACTGCTAGTGCCGGTTCTGCTGTAGGAGTTGTAGATGATTGGGGAAACTGGCCCGACATCCACTCATGCGTTAGTGAGCGGAGTAACTGATGTCCTTCCTTCGGTCCATTCTCTAGGCCTGCTTTCTTGTCTACATTTGAGGCACCTGCAGCACATGCTCCCTGGAGTTGCATCTCTGATGGCAAGATTGTCCTACCAGAGGTTGCTAATCCTCCATATGGCATCCAGGTTGTCGGCCGCATATCTGTTCCGGTAGAATGTTGCGTACTCCTATGGTGTGGCAATGCTACCGGTACTGGTGCAGGGTACCAAACTCCTTCCTGTGTCGCTCCAGTAGTTCCCTTCGGTGGAATGGTGAGTTGAACAGTCTCAGTAGTGACCATCTCTAGGCCTCCTTTCTTCTCTACATCTGGGGCCCCTGCAGAGTTTGCTCTTGAGGGCTGGACCTCTGATGACGAGTTTGTCATTCCAGAGGTCTGTAGTCCTCCATATGGTGGCCAGGACATCTGCCGCATATCTGTTCCGGTAGAATGTTGCGTGACGCTGTGGGGTGGCAATGCTATCGGTACTGGTGCAGGGTACTGAACTCCTTCCTTTGTGACCCCTGTAGTCCCCTTCGTTGGAGTAGTGAGTTGAACAGTCGCAGTAGTAACCATTCTAGATTGCTGTAAACCTACTCCCAATTCTGGAAACAAATCCAAATGTACCAGTTGATTTCTGGTAGCTTTGGCTTCACTTTGTGACCTGACTGCTGGTGCCGGTTCTGGCGTATGAGGCATGGATGATTCGGGGAATAGGCCCAGCATCCCCTGATCCATTAGTGAGTAGTGGGGTTCGCCGAACTGATGTCCTCGCTCTCCACACAAATGATAATGTTGAGGTAGCAGTGGTACCTGTGGTCTGCTCACCCGACTTGAATCCGGTGGTCTTCTCTCCTCCTCATTCCACATCATCGGATTTCTCGGGGTGGTACCTTGCGGTGGTATTGTTGCCGAAGCGGCAACTGTGAGTCCAGCTTTAGGTAAGTCTACCCCTTTTACTTGCGGCTCACTGGTTGGCGAAGAGTTCGGAGCTCCGTGGCCCAATGGATTGCTGACATCACCCTCTACAGCTTGATCTGGACTAGCAGCAACACTGTCCGTATCAACTGGACGTGCCATGACCGAATCTGAGGGAAAGTCAGGGACAAATTGGCTGATAGAGGATTCATTGTCACCATTGCCATGTTTACACCGTTTTCCTTCAACTGGATTCACCATTTCAGAGTCGCTCGATGGCCCACTGAGGTTCAAGCTGCATCCGGCGACCAAAGAAATGACCTGTTCAATCTTACGGTTTTCCTTTGGACCTCCTGTCGTCTCCACGATCGAGTCACCCCCAGAACCTGCTGCTCGGGGCTCACTGGTCAGCAACCTACATCAACACGACACAGCCACGAAACTAGATCAAATAAAAAATTGTTTGGGAACTTATAAGCTCATCACCTTTAATAATTAAATTTTATTTCAAACTGATTCCGTCTTGAGCATGATATCATATCGGTCCGCTATTACTACAACCCCAAATACTCTGTCCACAATCTCATCCTATATATATATATATTTGAACTCCTCCATTATCCAATCTTATCAAGGCCCCAACAAAAGTTTGTGACATATTCACGTTCATGAGACTCAGAAACGGACGTTCATTAAGGTTTTGAAGGACGATCAATTTTTTGTTGCCATGATCTTGTCCAATGCCAGCCCTCGCTTAGTTTCTCAAATTGGAATGCCCCTAAACCATGAAACTTTTGAAGTTTGATGTGCAAACGTTGAAGCGTTGGTAAACATCCAATTAGAAATTGGACAACATTGAACATTATTTTATCAATTCTATTGTGTAAGTTCGATCAGGTGAAATGTTTCTTGTAGTTTGAAATTGGGTATTACCAAATCATATCCATTAGTGGACAATGATCAAATCATCAAATGAAAAGAGTTTGTGAAATTTGGGGAAACAAGTCACCGCTCACCTGTTTGTTGGATTGTTCACCGTAGTTTGGTTGATGGAGGCCAAGCACTTGGAAGAAGTGAAGTGAATTATTCCCAAGCTTTGTGCTTTTGCAGTTTTGAGCATTTTGCAAATTTCAATAAATGTTGGTCGCTTTCGAGGATCGCACGCCCAACACCTGGTGATGCAATAACGCAAGTCCTCCGGAATATCACTGGGCAAAGATGGTCGAAAATCGTCCATTTGTTCAATTTTAGCATGAAGATCCGTCCTTCGCTCATCGTGATATGGCGCTGTACCAGTTAGAATTTCTGAACATACCATAGCAAAACTCCAGACATCAATCTTTGGAGGCAGCTTTGAACTATTGCTCCCATACTTTGATTGGGGGTTGAAAATCTCAGGTGCAGCATATGCTGTTGTGCCCGTGTTCAGACTCATTGGTGATGAGGTTACACTCATGTTGTAAAATTTCGATATCCCAAAGTCTGCCAACTTTACATGCACATAACCTTGAGAATGATCTGTTAGAGGTCGCACAAGGATGTTTTTCGTCTTCAAGTCCCTATGGACAATCTTGTCCGGCTTCTTGTTGTGGAGATACCGCATGGCTTTTGCAATTTGTAGCATTATGTCAATGGCCACATGCAATTGAAATGGTCTGCCACCATTTCTCTCAACTAGGCGCCTAATGTGGTCAGAAAGGTCCTCAGGCATCCGCTCCATGATTATGTAGGATGTCCTCTCCTGCTCCCAAAACCAGAAGAATTGCACAATGTTTGGATGATTGCAACCTCTTGAAATCTTGACTTCTTTTGGGTCACCGTTGTGTATTCTTTTCACAGCACATAGCTGTTGCAACCATGTAACCTCATTGACTTGGCCAAACCCACCAGAACCCAAAGGTTTACCCCACTCAATATCCATCAACTGAGATTCTACCTCTGTGGCAATTCTGTCCTCTTCTGTAAGGTACGACAACAAGTAGATTGAAAGAATGTACTCCCGCTCATGACTACTAGCAGTTGATCCTTCCCGACCGCTAGCATGCCTTTCCTTCACTTCCAAGAGCTTGTTGAGTAGATGGGACCTATCATGTTCAGCTGCCTTCTGCAGAGGGCTATCTGCTTTTAAGAGCTTTTCATGAAGCTCTTCATGCTTTTCCAGTGCTTTTGCTGCATATTGAAGAAGTGCTAACCATCCCTTGTCAGAAGGAGCAGTTGCAATCTTCAGCATGCGTTTCCAGAAGAAAAGGTCATCCACGATATCGAGTACCTCCTCTTTGATATTTGGCAGTGTTACTGTTGCATCAAGCCATGATGCCTGTTTGCACATGCACTTCAACAATAGATCGTCTGCACGCCTCACCACTAACTCAAGTTCTCTGAAAGCTCCCTCTTGAGAGTTTGTTGCTCTTTCAATAGAAGCTGTTTTATGATACTCTAACACGATCTTTGTCTTATAAAGTTTTTTTCTCAAATAGTTACAGAGCTCGTTGTGAAGGGGACTGTGGTCAAAGTCCATTTTGAGGTGTTGAACTATATAATTTGTTACAACAAGCAACTCCAACTCTACAAACTTGGTTGAAAATTGGTTTCTACATGTTAGATCAAACGAGAAAGTGCGCAGAGATAGATCAGATTTGGAATACAGATCTTTCCCCCTCCTATTGAACAGCTCTCCGACAGTCGCTAAACTGACAAAGATTTTGACAGATGGAAAACCCACAGAAGCGTTATCGAAGTTCCTGCAGGCTCTCACCAAGCTTTAAGCATTGCTGCTTGGGGATACTCAACGATTTCTGGAGAAAGAAATCCAACTTTGAGGAGTGACAATGTCCCACCACGTACCGCTCAAGAAGATCTAACGAGGGTTACAAAGTAGCTTGGGTTTTTTTGCTAAGCGGTATGACCCTATTAAAACAGCAAAATAGAGACCGGAAGCTCCATATTTACCGCCCCCAGGAAACAGTAGTTGTGCGTCTCCTGCCCTCAGATCTTGGCCACAGTCTTGCAATCGCCTCTTGGACGATAACACCAAGGGTGCAAAAGAGTCCCGACTTTCCCCAAATTACTGAACGAGACCCCGTCTCCCCCCAAACTAGAAGTATCAAATGCTTGCAAACTACTCCAAATATTTGTGCAAAGATTTAAGACCTCTCACCTTCATGACTTTACAAAGAAACTCCGAGGTTTCCTACATGTATAAAGAAAGCATTGCCGTCACTAACCCTCAAGATTGAATTCAACTCTGGAACAGAGGTATATATTCTTCCTTCTTCCCGAGCACTTCCACAACGTTTCCAGCTCTGAACCCTTGCAATCGGAATACTCACACGCTTCCAAAACACGGATTGATTTCGGACGGGAAACCTGACGCGGCGTTTGGATAGAGGAACGAGATCTGGATAGCTTCGCTGGGCTCAGTGCATGCTACCGACAGTTTTGAGTTTTGTGCAGGAGAAGTGTCTGACTTGAGATGCAAGATTCGTGACATGTGCCTCGAATTCAGGGACTATCTAAAGTCTAAAGATAGACCATCCTGGCATAAAGAACGGTTTCTTTCAATGTTTTCTTGGTCCGTTTTTTTTTCCTTTTTTTCTGGGTCTTAAATCTATTTGCCTGCGCCGCTCAGGGTTTTTTGTTTTTGTTTTGCCAATTTTATGCTGTAGCCATACTGATTATCATCCACGAGAGGAATTAGCCAAATTTGGCTACAAGCAAGTCAAAACAGTACAAAACGTTAAGAATCCTAATAAACTTCAAGAAGCGATAGTAGAAAAATGGAAACTTCAGACGTTTTTTCTTAAAAACCTGGCAACTTTGTGCATTTTTAATTTAAAAAATCCTGTGTACTCTGTCCTACTCGATATTTTTTTTTGTGACTATGATGCAAAATTATTTGCAAAAAAAAACAATGATTGGCTAGGCTGCTTTCAAATTCCTTAAATGAATTTTTGAACAAGGATGGAAATCCATCCACAAAAAGTACAAGGCATGTCGATGCAAATGTAAATGCACAAAAGGAAAACCTAAGCCATCAATATAGTATTAATGAAATGGAAGACGTAATACTAAAATCAACTAATGATGGAGGTGCACTAGATGGTATGTGTGAAAAATATGAAAAATTGTGATTAAGCATGATAACTTGTTGAAGAATTGTGATGGTTTGTGCACATTCTAGGGCTATCAACACTCTTTGCCTATAATGAGATATAAGCATCGAAGGTACCAAGGAGGTTTGCTAATGACGAGCTATATAGGCATTTAAATAAGAAATTAGAAAGGAACCAAAATGAGAATGGAAACAATCATAGGTTTTTATGGCAAGGGGAATGAAATCATTTTCTAATGCTTGTTCTATGTAAGATCCTATTTTGTTTTAAGCAACAATTGTTGTTGCATGCGTTGTTGTCATCAAAGCACGTTACGCCAAATCTGTACAAATTAGATCGATAATGAAAACATTTACCATGGTTCCAAAACTGTTTTTAGTGATAATATGCACTTGTTTTTGTGTGTGACAAGGGAAAAGGTAAAAATCCTCTCTTTGTACATGAGTTGCATTCTCCATTGTGATAGCTTAATGGTATTTTGAAATGTATCATGGGCTATAGTGTGTTTATTCCCACATTAACAATGTAGTCAATGGATACTCAAATTATCGATGGTATGACCACATTAACGTTGTGAAAGATGTGAAACTATAGGATCTGGTATATTGGGACGATTACAAAATGTTGTAAGAAAATGAGCCAAGGATAGAAAGAATTAAGGGGGTGTTAGGACAAGCTAATAACCAAACTTATGTTGTTGAACTTGCATAGGAGTGAAAACATGTTTGCACAACATGTGCAAATCATTTGTCAATGAAAATAAAACACAAATAGGGTGGATTGCTGTAATAGAATGAAGAGTGCAAAGATGAGCTAATACTAACAACACTCTTCCAAAAAGATTCCATGTCACGTTCCAGATTTGAATGAAATGACAATGAGATCCCCATGATTAGATTCCATTGAAAAATATAGAGAAAATGAACATGCATAAAATCGCCAAACAAATAAAAAAGCTGATCCAAAACGACACAGTACAAAATTACAACTCCTAAAAAATGGCTGGTCGAAATACTGGATTAAACATGGTTTGAACTGAAATCCTGCGTCAACTTGTATAGTATATTTAAACTACCATTGTGAGGCCCAAGAACCCGGCGACAATCTTCCAGGATTTTCCAGGAAGAATTCTTGAACTGTGGAAGCGCATGTTCTTTGAGAATTAATGCAGGCTTTTAAGCCAGAGAAGAGTAGGGCCCTTGCTCTTCCCTTGTTTTTAGGTGCCCATGCATTTTGATGGTAAAAGAAAGCATTTTTTGACTAAGCTGCTTCCAGGGTAGTGGAGCAATTATGTAGAGAAATCGATGGTACAGAATAATAAAAGAAAAAATAATGATGACGAAATACGAACAAAAAAAGAGTCTTCCCAAAAAGCTTTGATAACCTGGCCAGCGTTTCCATAATTCGTACGGGGAATGTGTCATCTTCGGACGAGCAATTCACCTACCCAGTACGAAATGACTTCGCAGCTATCTACATGCACGCAAAGTGTACCAAAGGAGCTGTACTCTGTACCTACTTTTACTAAGATGGTGTAAAACCTACCCAAAACATTATTGTAGGAAAACAAGGGACCCTACCCTGCCCTACTACTCCCTATTCAACGAGTCCTAGGACCTACGTCCTTACCGATTATTTTTATGTCATAGCGAAAGGGCGAAGCTGGTGTGGACTTTGAAGGCATGGGCTATGCATGTTTTTTGCAACAAAGTATCATTATCTGGGTCCCATCAGCTTTTTTATCTTTTGGCAAAATTTGTGGCAACAGGAAAAAAGAAAGAAAGGGCAGTGCTAGTCTTCTGTTGTTAGGGGAGAATGGCACAAAGGCGTCAGAGGAAATTTGTTTAGAAATTGCCATTGTTTAGACAATAGGTTAGAGCATGTAGCCAAAATATAGTAGAGAGACTCCTAAACTTCTCTACTTTCCTCTCTCACCTGTGGCCAAATTTGGCTAAGTTGTCTTGTGGATGGATGATTGCCTGACTACCCACCTCACAAAACTATAAAAAAAAACAACAACAATGCTACCCCATGTAATTGATGAAGAGAATTCTTAAATGCTAATCGGTGAAGAGACTTCTTAAATGCTTATCGGTGAAGAGAATTCTTAAATGCTAGGTGACCCTTGATTTACTTGTCTTTAAATGCAAATTGATGTGGTCCCATCATTTTTCTCATCAGGTTCTCATCAGGTCCCCAAATGATTTTCCAAGATCCTCAAGTTGTTCCCCAAGACATTCCAAACAGCATCTCAGATATATCCCACATGGTTTGCCCAAAGTTCAACTCTCATGTATATAAACTGAAAGGGTTGGCTTTAGGACAGCTTATTTAGTTTCATTTTATGAATAGGGTGAAAAGACACACTTCTATTGAGGAGTGCCCAATATATGTTCCAAAAGACTTGATGACAGGCCAACCAATATGCATCCATTAAAAAATTGTGAGGGTACCCATAAACTATATTTAATATGGATCACACAATGTACCCTAGATATTTTGCTAGTTGTCCCGTAGTACAAGTGTTCGTGTTCACAAATGGCTAGCTTTTTCATCATTCACAATTTAGTATATTCTCAATGTATGTACCTTACATTGTTGGATTTTTATATTGGTTTTTTTCATTCCTCTGGTAGGGTAATCTTGGCACTAGTGGACCCTTGCATCCAAAAACCTTGGGCTTCAGTCAAAGATGCCTATCCCGAGCCCATGAAGTTCTAGAAGTTCAAGAAGTCCACATGTTCAAGAACCCCCGGTTGACTCAACTTTGTGTCCAAAAGTCCTAACCTCAACTCAAATTGGGCGTCTGGAATGTTCTTGTGTCCAAGACCCACCCCAAATGCAGTACTGTGAAATATAAAAAAGAGCCATACTGGTCTCATTTGTTCTAGAGTAATTCATGCATCCTATGGTGGAACGCCAAGACATATAAATTATTTTATCTTCTCCTAAGGCAAGGACCTGGTCCTAAGGAACAGGATTTTGTTTTTTTTCAAGTTCCTCAAGTAGGTGACTGCCGAGGATCCTCAGCATTGAGGAGCAACAAATGGCAAAAATCATGGTGAACTAGTAGATCTTTTTTGGAATCCTGGTTGTGACCTAATGGAACACACTGTCTAAATCTGACGACTTTTATTTTTTTTCAGGAATTCCTTTGTTGGATTCACCAGCCTTTGTTTTTGGTCACGAGGTGGCAAAAATTCGCCACCAAAAAAAAACCCTGCTTAGGACATTCGCCTACACACCCTGGGACTTGGCGTCTTAATATAGAACTAGTAGGTACCCGCGACCTTCGGTCACTGTAAGGCACCCCTGCGTTGTTTTACTAAATTCATCATATTTTTTATTTTTTATTTTAGCATGAGTAGGACCGTCATCATTTAATGCTAATTAATGCTCGAGATCCTCGCCAATGGACCTACTTGAGAAATTTGCCCTCAAAAAAAAAAAAAAAACCCTGGTATTAACCAATGTGGGGAAAGGGCGGTGGGGGGGGGGGGGTATTACGTACCCGTCGGTTCTGGGTATTTGAAAAATTCAAAACCATCAGTTCCGGGTATAATTAGCAGAATCAAATATGTGTATGGAAGAACATACCTGCCTACATAGCAAACCTGCGAGAAAAGGGCGAAAAAAAAAAAAAAAAAAAACCCTCGTATTAACCTGGGCAGCCCGCCGGAAAAGGGCGGGGAAAAAAAAAAAAAAAACCCTGGTATTAACCCTGGGCAGCCCGCCGAAAAAGGGCCGAAAAAAAAAAAAAAAAAACTAGTATTAACCCTGGGCAGCGCCATTTGAAATATACAGAGGTCAGTTCTGCCATAGAAAATGCAGCGGCCAGTTCTGCCATAGAATGCAAAGCCAGAATTGTCACGTCACAGACAGACACACCAACGCAATTACTATATTAGATGTCAAAAAAAACTTAAAACCATAAGGTTTGAGAGCTTAGCACAAGAGGATTTCAACGCCTAGGCCTTGATACTTTTCCAATCTTAAGACATTAAGGTGTGAACAACATATTGGGTCTAGGAGTTGCAGACTAATTGAAGGCTCAAAAAAATGTTATCCTTAAGCACCTTAGGTTCAAAAAGATTCAAACTTCAAACCTTATGGGATTTTAAACACTAGGTCCAAAAAGACTTTAACTTAATCTTTTAAAAAAATGAAGTTTAGGCTAAAAGGGATTTGAATGTCAAGTCTAAATATACTCTAAAGCTAGACCTAACTAAATTCTAGCCCTAGGCCCAAAATGAATCTAGTCTTAAAAGACTTCAACTTGAGGCTAGCTTAAGCCCTTCAAAAGTTCTAACTTGAAACCTTAAACAATTATAACCCTAGGACCAAATTCTATCTTTAAGTCTTGAAACGATTTTAACTCTAGGCCCAAACAAATTCTATCTTTATGCTTAAAAAGATTCTCATCTTACACGGCCTAGATAGATTCTAAGCTTAGGCCCGAAAAAGTTTTAACTTGAAGCCTACAAAATACACAAGTCTTTTGAGCACCCGAAGCCAAAAATATTATGAGTACTTTAAGTGAAGTATCTTAATCAATAATCCCAAAGTCTTAGGAACACCTTAAAACAAATGTCTTGCAAACATCATGAGTCAAATGTCCTTGGGCCAGATGTGAAGTCACCCTGAGCCATAGAAGGAAATACATTTTTAAAAATCAATTTGTTTCGGGCTAGTGTAAGATTGTAAGCCACATAGTTTAAACAGAAGCCAAAGCATGTTTTGGCTTGGGCATTTGGCGTTAAGGGCAGAATATTTTTGAGAATATTGGCTTTTGGTAAAAATATTTTTGAGTATTTTGGCTTAAGGTTAAAAGCATTCTTGGCATCTAAGCTCAAAATTAAAATATTTTTCTCGCATGTTGGCTTAGGACTGACCAATTTGGCCTGGTCCTAGAGTCAAATCCAGTATGGCTCTTTTATTCCATACAAGAGACCCAAGCAAGCTTAGTAGCTTGTAAAAAGGCCAAGCCTGGCTTGTGCCCACTGCCTGTGCCTAGTGTGTCCCCATGCCCAAGAAGCATGGGCCGAACTCCAAAGCTCATGTTCAAGAAAGCCAAGCATCATTCCAAGACGCTTGAACATCTACACCTACAGTGAAGAGCTCAGGGCTGATTGCAATAGGTCTGAGAATTCTGTATGTAAAATGCCCATGTCCTAGTTCAGGAGACTCAATGTCTAGTTTTTGAAAGCCTTACCCTTAAGATCCATGCCATTTCAAGACGTAAGAGTGATTGTTTCTTGTTCCTCCACATTGCATTGTCCTTAAAGTAAGGTGAGAACTTTTCTTGGATTTGGAAGTTGTTTGCTATTGATTTCACTCTGTTGCTCAGACTGGGGTTAAAGAAAAGCTTGTGTATGCCAGGCCTCTTGGAGTCTATTGGAATTGGGAAGGGTATTTTAAAGTGTAGCGTTAAGGATTGTTATTCATGCCTTCTGTCTTGTGAACCTAGGGTAGAGCTGAAGGTCCATGACCAATGGTAGTGCTTCACCATCACTAACAAATGAGGTGGACAAATTAATGAAATCTTGAGATGCATCAAATGAAAGTTGGAGGTTGCCTTACATCATCTTTTCCCTCACCCTAAGGAGCTTAGGTGTAAGATTCCTCAGTCCGAGGAGCTTACACGAGATTTCCTACTCCATGAGGGAGCAAGAAATTTCACCTAGTAAGATACCTTTCACATACAGTACCAAAATTTTCTGGAATAGGTTCACCTCTTGGAGTTGAACCCAAGCTTTTTAAACCAAGATTGGACTAGTACTTTTGGAGTTAGACTTGGGTTTCTTGAACATGGGACAGGGTAGATAGATTGATGAGCAAACACTTAAGCTTTTAGAGAACATGTGTTCACTTTTGTGTCACTTTTAGCCTTGGAAGTTTGACGGGTCTATGTAGCCCTTCACTTGGCACCTCTATAATCATTTTAAAACTTTCGTTTGAGTTTGAAATGAGCATAATAAAACCTCCCAAAACAAGGGAAGGGAGGAATTTTTCTTAAAAACAAAACCCCATGAATGCATATTCACCCATGTGCAACCAATGTGCACCCTATTACCAAAAATGCTAGACTTTTGAAAGTGAACATAAAAGAAGTCATCACCAAACAAAGGTTGGGCCCTTGTTGTTTGCTTTCTATTTCAATTTTTACACTCCATGCCTATCACCAAGTTGTTTTGGGGCCATGTGTGGACAATTTTCTTTTTAATTGTGTAGAAAAAACTCCTTCATTAAAAAAAGGTGCCCCTAAAGTCTATAGGAGTCTAAAACTATGAGGATTAATTTTTTATTAAACCCTTTTAGCACATAGGTAGATTACCAAACATACTTCAACACAACACTTGCAATATTCATCATTCACATGATTCTCAACATGAGACTTTATACTCTTTTGGGATAGGATCACCCACACGCCTAAAGTCGAATCTTTATGTGAGAATTACACCCAAAGATAATTCAGATTCTCCTTTATGTGGATCACTGACCAAAGATTATAAAGCTTCCACAATGGTGTTCACAATAATTTGCACATTTTATTTCTTCAAGCCTTCCTATTCACATATGATATTTTTTCAAGTCTTGATAGGAACAAAGCAACACGAAATTATTAAATATAAATTATGAGCCAAAAGTTCCAATCTTTACCTCTTATACATTTGAAGGAAAAAAGTGAATGAATAGTCAAGCACATTCATTTACATCTATTCCCCATGTATCAAACCAATCATCACATGCCACTTACAACTTTTCATCCTTCTATGGATAATTTTTACATTATTTGGAATCTAGGATTTGGTTGTCAAGTCTACATACTTTACCTCCCATTATTATTAACCCAAAATAGCTATCTAAATTATTCATAATCAACCCTTATGCCCCTAATCAAAATATGCTCCTTGTAAGGCCCATGAAGCTCATTATTTTATTCCCCATTTTTATCCATACTATTACCCCTAAGCCATAATATTATTATTTGCAATTATAACTCTTAATAATTATTTTGTTATTACATCCCCACCTTTGACCATTTGGTTTTTAGTTTTACAAACTCAACCCCACCACCAATTTCTAGGGAGACATCATAAATAAGCATTAATTATGTCAAATGGCACTCTTGTAACTAAATGGTGAATCTTTGTTATCAAATATATTAAGCAAGCGGCTAAACACAAAACCTCAATTCTTGACATTATCCCTTTCTTTATGTCCAACACTTTTCCTTGTGCACATTTTTTAATTGTGGAAGAGGACTATAACATTTGCCACCTCTTAAAAGTTGGGACATAAGTATTATTTTCAACACTCAAAAATTGGGAAAAGTCCTTATGGAACTTTTTCTGCCTTTCTCAAATGGCATTTTCAAACATATACACCTTCCATTTCAATAAATATTTTGAAAAGGAACATAGTCATTTTTTTATTTGTACATTTTCAAGATTTCTTTGGGTTCAACCAAAAGATTTTTAAAAATTATCTCTTGTGGTAATTTTAAGAGAAGTTGACTAGGGTTGGGCACAAATTTTCTTTAAAAAATCACATGAATTACATTGTGGATCTTCCATCAAGGTGGAAAGTTTAATTGATAATCAACCATTCCAATTTTTTGATTGCAATTTAAAAGAATTCACAATATCTTGGGAAATTTTTATAATCCAATCTTAGTTGATATTTATTCAAGTCACTTTGAGGAATACCATATCTTCAAAATCAAACATTTTCAAGCATAATGTTTGGTCAACATATGTCTTAGCCCTTGTTTGGGCCTTCAACATAATACATTGCTTAATCATTTCTTGTTCTAGTTGTATCATATTTAACATTTGATTGATTGTTTATACTCAAGTTATGAAAACACATTAAGATGCCAATGTCAAACATTCTTGGCCATAAGCTTCAAGCAATTTTTTACCAATTGAAGCATGAGGATTTTTTTATACGCAAACTCCACCAAGTGGATGTATTTTTCTTAATAATTATGCCTTTGACCCACATACATCCATAGCATGTCATCTAGGGTTTGATAAGTTTTTTCAATTTGGGCATTTGATTCAAAGTGGTAAGCAATGTTAAAACACAATGTTTTGAATAACATCATCCAAAAGGCAGTAACAAATTTTGAATTTCTATTTGACATTATTTGTCAAGGAAACTTCTATATATATATTCACAAATAATAAGGTTGTTTCCATAATTAGAACTATTTTTTGTGAGGACAAAATGTGCATGTTTTGATAGGTGGTCTACCATTATAAATATGGCATTGTGGCCTTATTTTGTCCTAGATAGGTTTTATTTAAATCCATACTTATGCACTTGGTATTTTAATGACTAGAACAACATAAGAATCTTGGTTTGTTTTAACACTCTCTAGCATTAATAACACCTCTCTACGTACTCATAGATATCCTTTGATTTCATGCTACACCAAAAAAATTATTGATCATTTAACAAATTTTTTTGAAATCTTGCATAACCAACAATTGGGATGTTACAATAATCATACAAAAATTTCAATTTACAACTTATATTCTCAAGGATACACAATTGACCAAGGTTCATTCACAATTGGGGTTTCAAAAAAGAATGTTTAACTAAACAAATTATAAAAGACAATTTTAAATTTTCATAACATTCAGTTTATTACAACTATGGTGTATTTTTGTCTTCCTACCATTATGATATTGAAAAAAATAAATTAAAGAGAACTTTTTTTTAAAATAAAATAAAACTAATAATTATTGATCATTGTGTAAAAGTTCATTTTATTCCTTGACCAATTTATGATTAATTGTTCATATTATAGTTTTTTTTAAATGAATGCAAAGGGAATGCATAAAATGATGCAATTGAATTCAAACTTTTTGGATAAGAAAACCATGCTTCCCCTACATGTTCATTAAATCAATTTGATGAAAATAAAATCATGTGAAAGTTTCAAAGTCTTGAAACTTTGAGACAAAAGGTTGCAAGGGAAATGATTCCTTTATTAAATCATTTGGTTAGTCTTTTTATTAATTAAGTTTAAAAAGTTTAACTCTAAATGCAAGTCACATGTGTAGGAAATAATCATGTCAAATGACATGTCTAGTTGATTTTTAAAATTCAATTTGATTTTTTTACAATATTGCTTATAAACCAAAATACGCATGCACATTTATGTATACATGTGAAAAATCACCACCACCACATGAGTTATTTTATCTTGGAATATTCAAATTTCGTAATTTAAGTATGTTTCATGTAAATATTATTTGTAGAAAGTAACCTTAAGAAAGTTGTGGAGTTCTTTATCTTTTTTGTTTTGTACCCCAATTGAGAATGGACTCGGAATCATAATATAATAAAGCATCTTTTAATACATAGGTTAGGTATTTACTTGACTTTTTTTGGGATTTTACCTTTGTGATAATGCCAAAAAAAAATAAAAACATAAAAACATAAAAATACAAGTTTGTAACATTTTATTTTTTTTCTCATTCATCAACCCACCCCTAACCATGAAGATGGCATTATCCATTTTCTTTTAGATAGAGCATCAACCACCATATCTCCTTTGACATATTGTATATATATATATTGATCAATTATTTTTAAGTCAACCAAACTAGGAGCATTTATGATTATTAATGGACACAAAAGGTTCTTTAGATTACTCCTAAACAAGGAAGTTTGACAATGAAAAAAATTAAAAACTTGATATACATCAATTGGTTGGTCATTCACATCAATGCCACTAGATATACATGAACAAAACAATTTGATTAGCTATGAAAATTGAAGAAATCCCAATGTGATAGCCTTGGGGAGACACTAGTAAGAAAAAAAGTAGAAAATATGTGAGTAAAAATATATAATGCAATATATTGGTTGTTGGGTAAAAATTATAAGTTAATTAGTTTAAAAATAGGGTACATTTTATTCAAATAATCAATTTAATTATAATATAAGGTATGTAAAAATTTAAAATAATGGATTATAGTTAATATAGGGCAACTTTAATATGTATATATTAAAAAATTAAATAATAACAAGGTAATATAAATAGGTTGGACAATCATGTCATACCCCCCCCCCCCCCCTTTAATGGTCATTTGATACACGCAGATCTCAAACTTTACACTACATGTCCCTTGGGTGTGGTAGTTACTAGGTCCTTGTGTATTTGCAAATTGCATGTTGTAAACCAACAACTAATTAAAATGAAAACGCCATGTCATTGCATTTAGTTAAAGAATTGGTTGTATAGACATGCCATGACATCATATTTAGTCAAACAAACAACCAATTTGGACATATTAAGTTCCAACTCACCACATTAAGTCAAATAATTAGTCACAATGGGCATGCCACATCATCGCACTCAATCATAAAAATAATCATGTTGGCATGCCATGTCAACACAGTTAGTTGGATAGTTAGTCACAATGCCATTGCCATGTCACCTCCATTAATCATACTCCACGTCATAATGCACTATGATGTCATCATAGTAAGTCAAATGACTGGTGACCATGAACATACCATGTCATCAAAATTAGTCAAATGACTAGTCACAACGGACAAACCATGTGATGACAGTCACACAATCAATCAAATTCTGAACAGAGTGTCACACTCACCACACTCACCACACAGAAGTCTTTATCCAAAAATTGGCAGCAAGCTCTTTTTCGAAAAAATTATAGTTTTCTTTCCAAATTAATTCATTAATATGCCAAGTCTGAAGAACTTATAATATAATGTTGGGCAATAAACATTGTTGGCACCATCTAGAATCCAAGGAAAAAATGGGAAGTCACAAGTCTAATCAACAATGAACCAGCTAAATAGTAGAAGTCCTCCATTAGAAGACCTCGCGTTGGTCATGATTCAATCTTGCTCCAAACTACACAACTACAAACCTTTCATGACACATTTGGACACATGTCAACTCATAACATCCACAGATTCCTACCCTAAGGTTAAATCCTTATTTACAACACTCATAAGAGTGCTCCCTTCAAGCTGATGGCACATGATGCTCTCAATCACACTCTGTAGCGGCATTCCTTGCAGGTTGTGGAGAGGACTATAACTCCCATCACTATCAAGAGTCGCTAGCATGGGTACTAAGAGGATAGACATTAACTGGAAGAGCTCAGTCTTAATGATTATATAATCATTGACCTCCCTGGAAGGTCTGTCATAGATGTATTTCAGTATGTAGTTAAGAAGTACAAACTACAAAGCTATGGTCTGTCGGTAGTATCAGAAAAGTTTATTGGAAGAAAGAAAGAAGAGGCTTGTGCTTCTTGAACGTAGGATAGGATGAGCCTCTTAGATCTAGATCTAAGGTTCTTAGACAGGAGGCTAAAGCTAAACAAACCTGATATGCTTCTTGTGACAGGAGGGGGGTTGGGAACTTGATGTTTCCTGGTGGTTTGCCCTCTTTTGGTGGTTATTTTGTCTTCTTGGACGTGGGTTCTTCCCTTTCTATTTTTTTTCCCTTGTATTTCCCCCCTATTTGGGGTGCTTTGATTTATTTATGATTGGCAGGGTTTCATAAACAAACCTCAGGAGAGGCCTGAAGAAAAAACCCGAAGAAGTATAAGCAACATATAATAATGAGAGAATTCTCATCAATGTGAACCAGTAGTGTACACGCTGAGTAGAAGGTAACATTACTGTGAAATGGATTCAATATGATGAAACCCTGGTAAACTTCATTAAACGAAGCACCGAGCAAAGGGGGTAAGGAAGAACAAAGAGAGAGGACGAAAGTCTGAGCCAGTAGCAAAAACTCAAAGGGGTCGGAAAGGGGCAAAGGAACAAATTAAGTTCCAGAGCCCCCACCAATCATAAGAAGCATATTTAAAAATGGAAGAGAAACTTCAAATTGTTCTGAGTCTCGAAGAATCCTCACTTGCAATGATGGCCTGTCTCAAAATAAAAATGACTTGCGCTTTTTGCAATGCTATTGACACTCCTTATATATAGAAGGCATGTAGAACCACCAAGGGAGAGTCATCAGTGCCCTTTGCTAATCAAAACCATGCTGGCACATCGGTGAAAAAAATCGTCCACTTATTGATGTAAATACTCAAAATATTTAGAGCAAAGAAAAAAACGCATTTATTAAGTGTCGATCACGGTAAAATCTTTCTTGCTTGAGCCACCATTGTCGTGGTCATCCTGTGAAATGAAACAACGCCTGATTACCAAATCTGCTCAGGTGGGATTGATGATGAAAAAGTCAGGCAAAATGTGAATGCCATCAGCTGGTGCACAACCCATTCAATAGGATTGAAATTGCCCATGAGTGTGGCACTGTGGGTAGGAACAGTGTCAAGTGATGGGCTGTAAACAGATGCTAGTTATTTTGACAAGTTGCACCGCATTGAATCCATTCTTTTAAGGGGAAATTTTTGAAAATGATGGTTGAAACTGACCGCATAAAATTAGTGTTTCTACATGTAAAATTAAAATTCTAGAGTCTGAATGTACCTAGCTCAAAGAACTTTGAATGTGCCTTAAAAACCCAAAAAAACAGAGAAAGAAAGTCTTTGACAATTGTGAGGAAGAAAACACAAAGCAGAGAGAAGCAGGGAAAGAAGTCAGTTGACGAGGAAAGAAATGGTTCAAAGTCCAGAATAAAGAAAAGCTTTGTGATAATTCTTCTGCAACAAGAACCCCTAGTTCAGGTTGTCCACAAACCACTTGTCTTTTTTTATTTTGGAGAATTTCTTTTTCAACACACTGGACAGTGGTCTGCATATGGTATAATGTGTAGTTAATGTCTTTGGGGTGTGAAATTTATTCTACAAATATAAAAAATCTATGATCAAACTAGATAAATTTACATATTGTTTTTTATTTTTTGTTTTGTAGTTGGAGTTTTTTACAATGTTCAAGGAGGAACATCTTGGTGTGCAAGTGATGTGGTCAAAATTTCAATATTTGAAGCTCTGGTTTGTCAGAAAGTTACATGAGTGGAACAATTGTTGATGTCGGTATCACACTAAAATTAGTGAGTTGAAGGAAGGTTTGAATGGCATTAAAAATCGAGCAAAATTGTCCATGGGCAGTGCAATTGTTCTTGTACATAAATTTATCATCCAAGTGGAGGAGATTTTGTTCGAGTGTTAAACCCATCTCAAATGTTTTAAGAGATTAACATATTTATGTTCATCCATTTTATGTCCCAAGACTAATATTGTCGCCTTTCATGAAAAGGAATGCTTTTGGGGCTGTGTAAAAATTGTGGGATCCAAACCTTTCAAAAACTACCCATTTGAATTGACTTTAGAAAGATTTATGACTTGGCACAAAATAAGTTATGCTGTTGTTGGGAAAAGTACTGAAGGTTGTGACAAGAAAGTCTCAAGGATAGAACATTGTGAGAAAAAAACCATGTGAACTAATAGACTATCTGAAACCCAAATTATAGGAGTTTTTAATACACAATTTTACATCAAAGTGGCAAGAGAAGGAATTTAAGGCATATGTGCCAAATTTCCCATCTAACACTATTGTTTCTTGTATTGATTTTTGGCATAATTATGCTTTCAGGGTGCAAACAAGATCTAGGATGTGCATTGGTTTTCGTTTTCAATTACAATTCTAGTGCACATCATGTATTGTCATAAACTGACACATAATCCAATAGATCCAAAATCCAGAATATTGAAGGAGGTTCATTACTACATTTCGAATGAAAAAGAACATGATACATTATATGATCAACATGCTTTTATGTTGAATTGGGAGTTCTTAAGGGAGAAAGGATGTTCTTAGAACAACATGTTGTGTGGTTAGATGGATGTAGTGGGCAATTTAAAAGTACTCGATGTTGGTATTTTCTGTCACGATATCATAACATGATTGTGTGTGAAGAGTTACCTTTTGGTTGTTAAATGATTTGGAACAATTTTTCTACTGGTCATGGGACGGGGGAAGTGGATGGGCTAGTGCATTGTTGAAAAAGGAGATTCAAGAATAATAAATTAAGCCTAATGCAAGGCAACATCAATCTGCATTTGATGTGGTTAATGTTTTAAAAGAAAAGGCCACAAGACAACATTTTGCCCACCCCAACATGAGGACGATTGTCTTTATTTTTGAGAAATAAAAAAAGATGATGTGGACATATCATAGTTTTTTGAATGTCATATAGTACATGGTAGCCGCAAAACACATCATGTTTGATTGATCTATTTCTAAATAGAGATCCTACATTAGTTGAATTTTGAAACCTTTCATGCCATTGTCCCAAATGTGAAGATTGAGATGCAGAGTTGGAATGTGAACAGTTCAACCACATCCAACCGTGGTATTTAACCAAGCAAAAACTTGTCCATCAACTTGAGGCCAAGAAAATCTTGCAAAATGCAAATTTAGAAGTGGAATATGGGAGCGGGCTTCTAAAAGTGCAAGTTTATGATTCACAATCCCAGGAAAACATAAGTGGTTGTCCAAAAAGAAAATGACAGATTACATCGCTGTGTGAATGTAAAAGATTCATTATGAAATCTCTTAGTTATGAGAACTGTAATATGCCATTTTTTGTAGTAAATTAAATTTCATTAGGGGGTTAAAATACATGACTGTGTTTGAAAAAACATAAGATACACAGAAGTCATATGTGCACAAGTATTGCTTCATAGTCCTTACCAAGTTCTTTCTAATAATTTGGCTAGTTGGCTTCTTACAACTCTTCACCTCAAATTCATTTCTGTATCTCAAATTCAAACCATTAACCAAGCACAAGTTTAGTCATCCGATTAAAAATGAACAAACATACATTAGATTTGAAAATCCCAAATCTCACAACTGCAAAATTGTTAAAGTCTGGAACAAGTCTAAACTCAAACTCCTAGGGCTTGGCTGAAGATCTTGTAGTCACACCCTTTGTCTGAACATGTATTGATAACTCTTTTCTGTCCAATAGAAACCTTTGGTGGTTTCGGGTGCTTCTTTGTTTTCGTTCTACATTTCTTTTGGCACATCATCAACAATGACAGCAGAACTTGAAGGCTCATTACCTTCACAAAGCAATATTCTCAGTAAGTTTGTAGGTACTACACTTGTCTTAATGAATTCTCCGCCTGCATTAGTCTTGATTTATGAGAATGTTGGGTTGTGGCAAAAAGTTAAACTAGGTCCTGTATATCCTTAGATGAGGCCATGTGAGATAGTTGATGCAGGACAAAGTCATATGATCATGCATATCTCCAATATAGAAATCAGTGACAAGGAAGTTGTTTTCAAACTAAACCATAATGTGAGCACTGGAGTCAACACACATGGCTTGGAAACAGTGGTTGTTTCTTTCCTGCTCTCTGTGCTGTGCCTGGCCAATGTTAGCAATATTATAAACACAAGGACCCTTACAATTGTACTACAAGCCATCTGTTCGTCTGCAAAACCCCACCACCATCCACAATGCTTGGTGTGAGAGGGATTGCTAGTGCCATGAGAGAAAACAATGGAACAGGGAATCTGCCACTTGGTACATATTGCAAGTTTGGTTCTTAGGATTGTGTACAATATGGAATTTCTTTGTACCACTTGGAATCTGAATTGCATCAAAAGAGGAGCTTACAATGTGGAATACCTTAAAGAAAATGTACAATCTTGCCACCCTTCTCAGATAAAAAATTATCATGTTAAAAAATGTGATCACCTTCACATTTATACTACATTGTAAGTTCAAATCAGGAATCAATTGGATAAGGATCCTGCATCCCAGACCAACAACAAATATTGCCCATGAAAGAATCATCATGTCATGTATATTACATACACTAATAAATCTCATTTATATAGACATTGTTAGTTTAGAACTTGCAGATGTACTGGGGCATGAGATTCAAAGCTCAAAACTTGTAGAGAAATGGACTGAAGGCTAATTCCCTCAAGAAAATCACAGTTATTATTACTGTAGTTTTTGAGGATCTGTACAAATCCTCTATTACTCTCAAAGAGTGAATGATTAAGGAACACTGAAAATGGCAAGATCAATCAAGTGTAACAAAGTTCAAGAGGAATCACTTTCCCCTTTGCATAGTAAATCAGAATGGAGAGATCATCTTTCAAATGTGTCTCACAAGCTAACTAAGAATTACATTTGATAATTCATAACCTGTTTACATATTTGCCAGACTGTAGGCCATATACATGTGTGGATTGGTAACCTAGAATCTGCTAATAAGATTTTCCAGCTCTGGTGGGCAGTGATATGGTAAAGGCAGGCTTACCCCATCCCTCATTGTTGAGAGCAGATTGGAATTTGAAATGATGTATATGGATGCGGTCTATTCCCTGTCACAATATCTAAACATGTTGTGCCATAACTGTACTTGAATAAGTACAAGTGCTGCTTAACGCTGCGTCCTCTTCTTGTTGCCTTAGGCCTGCCTGACATTGCAAATACATCATCACCATGAAGGCAGACAGCTGCATTTTGAATTTGAAGACCATTTCTTCAAGTCTACTAGTACAAGGTCAAACCACAGCACTATCCAAAACTGTTTGTCTGCAACAGATTTTTGTTAGTGTGTAGAAGCAGCCTGTTGGTAACCTGCCCCCAGTCTTCCAAGTTTGTATGTACAATCTGAAGATTTCATGGATCACTCACAATCTGAACTGCATTAAAAAAGTAGCTCACACTTTTGCCCTAACTTCCAGAAGAATTGCACAATTAGACCATCTGTCTCACTCTAAATTTATTTTGCTCAAAAATGTTATGACTTTCATGTTTCATTAACTGGGACTCTTAATAAGAATCCTAAATCAACCAAAAACAAAAATTGCCTGTGACGTACTACTCCCTTAAATTTGGCATTTGTTATTAGTTAGGGTAGTTGTACATGCCTTTAATTAAGTTGAGTTGTTGTTAGAGTTCTGTTGTTAATCTTTTGATTCCATTTTGGTCATGTGACCCATAATGTGATGGGCCTTTGATTTTTTGGGACACATATGTTGATTGTCTCTTCTTCTGAAGCTTAAACTGAAAGAGATGTCTGATGGAGGGAAGTGGTTACATCTTCAGCATGTTGATACAACAGACTGCATGTCAACTAATCTTGTCAATATTGTCAAGTGCAGTATAGCATGGATGTGGTTACACCTTTAGCATGTCATGTGACAGATTGCAGTCTATCACTTGAGTGTGTACTTCTGCTGCACAGTCAGCCTTGAGATGTACATATTATGACACTGAAGGAGTGTCTAGACATAAGGATGTTATGCAAATTTCTACAACAGGGATGATGTGAAATAAAACTTAGCTCTATGAGAAAGCATTAAGGTTTTGATATGCAATGGTGCATTCAAACCCTCAGAAAGCAGACAACAAGCAGCAACGGCAAATGCAAAATGAATTTTGTGGCAAGTCCAAGAGACCTCACAAACTGACTGAATCCGCTTCAAATGATGAGGATACACTTTCATTCCTCATAAACTGATCTGAATCCTCTCGCAGCAGCCCTTTGTCAGTTTTTTCCTAATTTTGTGATGTAGTCAAAGTGGTATCATCCAAAGAAGATTTAGCCAAATTTGGCTACAAAACCAGTTATGACTGTAAAGCAATATTCTTCTATGGTTTTTACTACCCACTGGAACCCATCATAGAAATACCAATAAATTTTCTAAGGAAAATCTTTGAATAGAAAACCCCCAAAACGCACCTTTTTTGCGTTTTCTGTTTCTAATTTTTGTAATTTTGCAAGGGAAAAAAAACTGCTGCCCTGTGTATGATGAACTCAAAGACACAGACTCTAGTTTCCTGAATTAATCCAGAACTACACAATATTTTCTGCAGAAGAGCTTACTACACCTCTAGAGACTATACTACTCGACTGCACATGCTACAATTACAGAGGTTAACTTTCTGTTGCAGGGTTTTGACATTTAAAGATGGGTAATGTCCCCAAAGGACATGGTATAATGTGCTTGCAATGACTGCTCAACCAAGTAAACTTCACAATGAATGATGCTTTTGTTCGCTTGAAATCCAGGGAGTAGAACAAGACCCACTCTTGAATTGGGGGTGATATCATCGGGGGTCCAGCTGATTGCATTTTATGATGATCAAATGGCAGCCCTTTTGCCACCACAAATGTGGTGGCTGGGGTTTTGAATGCAAAGGCCAGCCTGTGCAGCAGCCACACTGAAACAGCAAGCTTGCAGAAACCCTCATAAAATGGAGTATTGGGATGCTTCTAAGGGAATCCTTGTTTGGTTCAAAATAATACTCAACAATTGGCCTTTAGTAGCTTATTATATGCGAGGCTAATCACTACTGCGACCACAAGTAAGAGTGAAGCAGTACCTACAAGCCATTTGGAAATTGACATGTTGCTAGTAGCTTGGAACACATGCTTTCTGCAATTGTACTCTGCATGATTCCCTTTGAAAGATTCACTCTGATGTTGCTACAGGAGGAGAAGTCATCTTTGGGTATCTTTCTTCTCTCCTGTTTCTGTAAGCTTTCAGTGGAGACTCAGAAGTCTAAAAGCTTATGTGCTCTTCTGCTGCTAAGGGAATCAAGAGTTTATTTCTTGTGTTTTTATCTATCTTTTGTTCCGGATCCACTGGCAGATATGAGGGAAATCAGGTGCAGGTTCTGTTTTCTCTAGTCTCTTTTCTGTACAATGATGACTTGATCTTGCCCTCCTCCTCTCTTCAAGTACAATCTCTGTGAACAATTTCATCATTTTCACTTCCAATGCTTGATCTCATGTTTGAGGCCATCTGGTGCAATGAACGGATACAAATTCCCGTCTGGAGTCAGTTGTGTCGAAAGGAAAGTCTTGTATGTGTGCACTAGGTCAAAAGCACATGACTTGACAAGGAATCAGAGGAAATTTCACCTGCAGTTTCCTACCTGGTGACTTACTAGGCTACGACAAGGTCAATATATTTGTCTGAGAAGCCCCAGCAACAAATCTACTTGCAAGGGACTATCATTGAGTATAGAAGGATGCTGAACTATTCATAACTTGCAAGTTTGGTTATGGATTGTGCACAATCTGAAGGTTTCTTGGATCAATCACAATCTGAACTGCATAAAAAATGATACTCACATTATTGCCCTATCTGGTTCAAATATGAATGTATCTTGCTGAAACTTTTCATAACTTTCTGGTGTCATAATTGAAGGCATGGAAGTGAAATGAAATTGTGACTCCGAATTCTTAGGTTTTCTGTTTTGGATTCAAACCAACCATGCTGCCTAGAACAAACAAATGTTTCACTGGGAGTTCAAGCTCAGAAGATGATAAGATTGTTGGACAAATTTCTACAACAGGACTGCTGTGAGTCAAATGTTGGTACTCTGGAAAAGTATTACAGTTTTGATCTGTTAGTTCTGAGTGGTGTGTTTCACACCCTAAGAAAGCAGACAACAAATAGTACCAACAAATACTGCTAATGACCAAACAAAATGAATGTTGCAAGTCCAAGACACCTTACAAAGTAACCAAATGCACTATAACAAAAAGTAAATCCATTACTTATAAATTGATCTGAATCCTCTGACAGCAGCCTTCTGTAAGATAAATTCAAAGATACAAAACCCTGGAGGACTGTCTGGACAAGGCCAGTTTCCAGGATTCATACAGAATCACACAATTGGGTTATTTTCTTACTCCAAATCTATAAGCTTTCCTGTAATTGGTTGTGCCAGACTGTGGTTGGAAAGAAGCCCCAGTGCTTGAGTTTCTGTGGCTGGGTTTTGGCATATAAATATGTCAATAGTCCACTGAGGAGATGGGTATCAAGTGTTCACTATGCATGCTCAACCAAATACACTTCACAAGCAATGATGCTTTGGGTCACTTGAAATCCAGGGAGTACAACAAGACCCACTTTGGAGTTGGGGGTGATGTCATCTGGAGGACCAGCTGATTGCATTTTGTGATGATCAAATGGCAACCCCTTTTCCACAACAAATGTGGTGGCTGGGGTTTTGAAGGCAAAGGCCAGCCTGTGCACAAGCCACACTGAAACAGCAAGCTTGCAGAAACTCGCATAGAATGGAGTGTTGGGGTGCTTCTTCTCCCTCAAGATGCAATCCCTGTGTTCGAGATGTCCGAAGAGTTGATTCTCTGTGAGCACGTCAAAGGTCTCCTGGAACTTCATGAAGCAAAACTCTTGAAGAAACAAGTCATGTTCTGCATTCTCAACTAGTGTTTTGACTGAGAACTTTCGAAGATCGTACTTCTGGAACTTCTGGAAGTTATCCTGTCGGTACCACTCAGATTTCTGCACTGCTGAGAACTCATGTGGTGGTTCATCAATGTTATCAAGTGACATGAAGAAGGTGGGATTGTCAAACCCAATGAACAGTTTGTGGTTCATGTAAGCCTGGTATTGGAACTTCTTGTGGGTGGCCCGTGATAGGACAACTGCAACTTGCTTCAAAATATGATCTTCTATTGCAAGTCTCACTTTTTCAGGGCACTTCTTGAGCTGGTCCATGAACTCCTTTGTGAATTTCTTTCCAATCTCCCTAACTGTATTGATGGCAGGCACAAGAAGAGCAGGAGTGGCAGCTTTGGAGTCATCTAAATATGACCCACCTTGCAAGCTCTTGGCAGCATGCTGGTGCTCAAGGTGTAGGATCTGGTCGGGCAGTTTTTCCTTCTCCTTTTGAAGCTGGTTCAACTGCAATTTCATCTGTTTCTCACGGGCCCTGAGATTTTTTATCTCTTCCTCCTTGGCCTTCAGTTCAGCATCTCGAGCCCTCAAACTTTCCTGCTGGTGAGCTATTTGGACATGTGGGTGGTGCCGTATGGGAATCCAGCCCTCACCAGCAACCAGACTGGAATGTGAACTGGATAAACCATTTTCAGACTCCTGTTGAAGCTTGTTAATCTGCAAATTCATGTCTTCCTCATGAACCATGAACTGTTTTCTCTCTTCTTCCAGGGCCATCAGCTGGATCTGTATGGGACTTTGAATGGGATTCCTGCTCACACCAATATATAGACGGGAAATTTGAGTGGCTAACCCTCCTGGAAACACAGGATCCATTTTGTTGAGATCCTGTTGCTGGGGCTGATGAACATCAACTGGTGTTTTGTATAAGCCTCCTGTCTTTCCTGCATTTGAGTAACCTGCAGAACCTGCTGTTTGGGGCTCTCTGATTGGCAACCTACATCAACACAACACATCCACCAAACTAGATAAACATACGTTTGTGCTTGGAAACTTATAAACATCACCTTCATTAATAAAATCTTCTTTCCATCATGATCACATCTTGAGCATGATATCATATCTGGCCCGCATTACTACAACCCCCTGTACTCCGTCCACAACAGAATCCTCATATATTCAAACTCCTCCAACATCCAATCTTGTCAAGACCCCAACAACAGTTTGTGACACATTCAAGTTCATTAGACTTAGAAAAGGACATCCGTTAAGGTTTTGAAGAACAGTCAAATGATCTTGTTGCCATGATCTTGTTGGATGTGAACCTATCTTTTAGTTTCTCAAATTGTAATGGCCCTAAACCATGAAGTCTGATGTGCAAACCTTCAGTCCTTGGTTAAGATCCAATTACGCATTGGACAATGTTAGAAGACAATGATCAAATTGGGGAAAAGAGTTTGAAATATGGGGAAAAGAAGATTGACAAACAAGTCATAGGTCACCTGCTTGTTGGTTTGTTCAACATAGGGTCATTGATGGAGACCAAGAGCTTGGAATAATTGAAGTGAATTATTCCCAAGCTTTGTGCTTTTGCAATTTTGAGCATTTTGCAAATTTCAACAAATGTTGGTCGCTTTTGAGGATTGCACTCCCAACACCTGGTGATGCAAAAGCGCAAGTCTTCTGGACAATCGCTAGGTAAAGGTGGTCGAAATTCATCATTCTCTTCAATTTTAGCATGAAGATTCACCTTGGGCTCTCCATCAAATGGCACTGTACCAGTCAGAATTTCTGAACATACCATAGCAAAACTCCAGACATCAATCTTTGGGGGCAGGTTTGAACTATTGCTCCCATACTTTGATTGTTGGTTGAACACCTCAGGTGCAGCATATACAGATGTACCCTTCCTGAAAGTCAGTAATGATGAGGTTTCACTCATGTTGTAAAATTTTGATATCCCAAAGTCTGCCAACTTTACATGCAAGTAACCTTGAGAATTATCCACCAGAGGTTGCACAAGGATATTTGAAGTCTTCAAGTCCCTATGGACAATCTTCTTCGGCTTCTTGTTGTGGAGATACCGCATGGCTTTTGCAATTTGTAACATTATGTCAATGGCAACATGCAATTGAAATGGTCTGAACCCATCTTTCTCCGCATTTCTCTGAACTAGGCCCTCAATATGGGTGGAAAGGTCCTCATGCATCCGCTCCATGATGATGTAGGACCTCCTCTCCTCCTGGTAAACCCAGAAGAATTGCACAATGTGTGGATGATTGCAACCTCTTGCCATGGTGGCTTCTTTTGGGTCAGTGTCCTGTATTTTTTTCACAGCACATAGCTGTTGCAACCATTCAACCTGACTGACTTGGCCATATGCACCAGAACCCAAAGGTTTACCCCACTTTATGTCCTTCAACTGAGATTCTACCTCAGTAGCAATTCTGTCATCATCTTTAATGCATGACAACAAGTAGGTTGAAAGAATGTACTCTCGCTCTTGTATACTAGCAGTTGATCCTTCTCCACCACTAGCATGCTTCTCCTTCACTTCCAAGAGCTTGGTGAGTAGATGGGACATATCATGACCAGCTGCCTTCTGCAGAGAGCTACCTTCTTTTATTAGCTTTTCATAAAGGTCTTCATTCTTTTCGACCGCCTCTGCTGCATATTGACGAACTGTAGATTCTCCCTTGTTTGCATAAGCAATTGCAATCTTCAGCATGCGTTTCCAAAAGGAAAGGTCAAGCACAATATCCAGCACCTCCTCTTTTATATTTGCCAGTGTTATTGCTGCCTCAAGCCACGATGACTGTCTACACATGCACTTCAACAATAGATCCTCCGCACGCTTCACCACCAACTCAACTTCTCTGAAAGCTCTCTCTTGAGAAGTAATTGCTCTCCTAATAGAAGCTCTCTTATGATGCTCTAACACAAGCCTTGCCTTTCCAACCAATTTATACAAATAGTTACACAGGTGGTTGTTAAGTTGAATTTGGTCAGGATCCATTGTGAGGTATTGAATTATATAATTTGTTGTAACAAGCAACTCCAACTCTACTAACTTGGTTGAAAATCAGTTTCTACATATTAAATCAAAGAAGGGAGTCTGCACAGATAGATCACAATTGGAAGACAGTGACACTTTCTCCCCCTATTGAACAGCTTTCCAACAGCCGCTAAACAGCCAAAGATTTTAATAGCTCGGGAAAAAGCACAGAAGCCTTATCCAAGCTCCAAGTTCTCACCGAGGTCTAAGCAATGCTCCTGGTGAATACTCGACGATTTCCGGAGAAAGAAACCCTGACTTCAGAAATGACAATTTCCCCAACACCTCCCTTATGTAAATGTGACCAGGGTTACAAAGCATCGGGATTTTATTGGGAAGCGGTTTGAGCCGATTTAGACAACAAAAGTCAGATAGGAAGCTCCAGGTTTGCCACCCCCAATGGACAGCAATGGCGCCTCTGCTTCCCTCAGATCTTCGCCACAATCTTCCAATCGCCCTCTCGGACCACAAGACCAAAACTCCAAAAGGTTCCCGACCGTCCTTTGATCACTTCAAAGCTTTCAAGACCCGTCTCCCCTATGACTAGAACAATGAAATGATTGCAAACTACACCAAATCTATATGCAAAGAGTGAAAAAAATCTCACCCTGATTTTGCTCCAGAAAACTTCAAGCTCTGAACTCTAGCTGTTGGAATACTTCGACAACTGCACAAGCTTTTCACTCTTGTTCAAAACCAGAAGTAATCCCCTCAAACATGAATATCCTCCAGAGCTCCAACATATGAACCCTCACTGCGGATGTTCTCGTAGAGAAACCCTTGCTCAACAATGGTCAGATCAGTTAGCAACGAAAGAATGATGAGGGAAAGCCCCGTCAAAGAAAAGAAAAAAACAAGGACTGGGACCATGCACGAAACAGGACACGGTGTTAGAGGAACGCGATAGGTTCACTAGAAGCGCGTGGTACGGAAATGTTGGGTTACTGAAATTGTGAGAAAAAATACACGCAACACTTGCTTATCAACAGAGTGCAGACAATTTGAGAGTTGCAGCTTGATTGTGTAGGAAAGAAGAAATCGGAAAAAACCCAGAAATCCCATCACCTCCTGGTGTCGCCTGCATTGTGTAATTGCTGAAGAAGAAACACGGGGAGGCAAGTTGAAATTGGCTCTGGACTGCGAAGAGAGGTGAACGAGGAGGGGCGAACTTGGAAAGTCTCCCGACGCGGGACGTATTGACTCGTGGTAATACAGTTACAACCATGTTGACTGGTTGGAATGGTTGCTGACTCCCATGTTAATCCCTCTTCCTTCAGGAAAGACCCCCAGAAGGAGAGGGAGGCAGCAGCCCCATCAAACATTAAAAAAATCCAAGAAATACAAGGGGGGCAAGAAACACCACACGATGGTGGCGCAATCAGCCCCAAAGATGCCTAAGTGGCACCATTTTGCCTTAAAGGGTTGATCAATCCTAGCGTGAATACTAGGGTCCCAGGTAGATCGAAGGGAATTAATAGCCTTCCAAGTGGCCATTCCAACCTCAACGGTAGCAACCCAGGCTTGCTGAAGGATTTTTCTAGAGGAATACAGTACTGGTTATCAAAATGCTTCCGGCATCGCTCCGTCCAAAGGAAGTAGAGAATAAAACTGCGAAGGATGTCAAGCGGTTGTCTGATCTAGGAGAAGCCTCCTACATGGTACCCTTGAATCCCGGGGGGGTCATCTTCTCTCTCGAAAACAGCTTCACCCAGCAGGATGAATGGCCAGGAAATGAATGGCCAGGAAAGAGTGATGTCATTGGGCGCTCCCCATTTTTGCCAAATGTGAAAGAAGGCCTCCCAAGCCCGTTTGGCAAGGGGACACTCGAGAAGACAGTGTTGAGGGGATTCAGGGGCCTCCGCTGTGCAAACCTTGCACGTGGGGAGGATCCCCGTACATTGTAGCCAGGTGCCAACTGGAAGGCCCGGTTTAAAGTGAGCCATATGAGAGTGCCGACCTTTCGGGGTCGGGCGTTATGCCAGATTCTGGCTATAACTTGCATGATGGTGGAGTTTTGTAAGTTTAAGCTTTGAATGAAGGAGCAGATGTAAGCGCTCTGGGTGGGGTTCCTTGTGTTTCGGTAACCCCGCTTTGGAATAGCCAAAAAAAGGAGAGTCACCCATTTGGGAAGAGGCTTGCCAGTGCCACTCTCCCGGATCCCAAGGAAGCCCATCAATGAAACCAGATTCGAAAATCCAGAGTAAAGGGGGCTTGATGAGTGTTGGGAGTTCCCTAGCAACTTTATATGGGGCTCCATGAGTTTCTTGAAAGAGGACCCTGATTGGGTGATAACCTTCAGGGGAGAGGGTTATCACTTGGGAGTTCGCAGCTCTGATGAGACCAGTGGGGGTAACCGTCTGGAATTCAATGGCTTGAACCGTGTTGGGGGTGACCCCAGTTACATGGTATATCCATTCTAGAGCGGTGTTGTTTCCAGAGTTTCTTTTGCTGATCCAGTCCCCTGCCTTAAATCGGTGAGTGTAAGCTGCAGGATTCCATGGGATGCTTGCCATGATGATTTCTCTGTTGTTCCTATTGGTGGCGTGGTAGGTCATACGGAGGGCTTGGAGGCTCTTCCATGCCCTTCCCTCCTGGTCCCAAAGGTCTTTGATTCGGGTGCAGCCAGAATTGGCAATGGCTCGTCCTTCATTGCGACCACTCACTCCCAGAGGGTGACCAGTCGTGTTGAGGATGAGAGGGTTGCTGAAAATGGGCTGTCTAAGGACCTCTGCATGGGATGCGGGTTCGGATTTTGCTAGACCAACTCTTACATTGAGCCAAGAACTAAGGATGCTTTTCCAAAATGAACATTTCAATTTTTTGAGCTTGGGGGCGGCAAAGAGCCAATTTATATCCAGGATGCTTGGCCCTTTGCCGTGCACCGGGAGATGGACCTGATCTGCTCGGTGCCTTAGAATCTCTTCTAGGGTTCTCCTCCTGGGGCAAGACCTCTCACCAGAAGTTTGGCTAGTAGTGCTTCAGATTGTGCCTTGGGGTCTATGATCCCTAGGCCACCACTAGACAAGGGAAGTCTAAGAGAATCCCATTTGACCTTGGCCCGTGTGTTGGAAGCCTTTCCCCCCCAAATGAAATTTCGTACCACTCCTCTGATCTGGTTGCACATCCTCAGATTGGAGTTCCAACAGGCTACCAGATACCACATTGAGGAAACCAATACTTGGTTGGCAACCAGGATTCTGCCGGCGAGAGAGAGGTTGCACTTACCCCAGGCAATCATTTTCCCTTTTAGGGTGAGCATGAGTTTTTCAAAATTGGCTTCAATGGGTAATCGGAAGCCTATTTGGATGCTTAAATATCGAACCCCTTGACCCTCGGGGATCCATCTCAGCCCAACGTCTTGTCCCCATTCCCATTCCTTTTTTTCCTTGTTGGCCCATATGGCCACGGATTTTCCCCAATTGATTTTTGCCCCAGAGGCAAGACAGAATATATCGAGGACCGCCTGAGCTTTGTTTAAGTTACTCGGGGAGCCCTTAAGGTAAAGTGCGGTGTCATGTGCGAAAGTTTGATCCCGGACGCATCCCCCTTTGGGGAGGTGCAACCCATCTACTTCGTACTTTGGGTCGTCCAGCATATGACCCAGAACATCCATAGCAAGAATGAATAGGTATGGAGCTAGTGGACAACCTTGTCTGACTGACCTGGCGAGTCTGAAATCCTCTCCAAGTTTCCCGTTTACTTTAATTGATGAAGATGCCAGCCAGTAAAGGGATGAAATCCATTGAATCCAGGTGGGGCAGAAACATAGTTTGGACAAGGTTGGGAAGAGGAAGTCCCATTCAATCCTATCAAATGTTTTTTCAAAATCGAGGAGTAGGAGGACAAGGTCCTGGCCGCTCTCTGGTGCCCAGACCAGAGCCTCCTGAGCCAGGAAGTTATTGTCTAGAATGCTTCTTCCTTCTACGAAACCGGTTTGGTTTGGTCTGATCACTAGAGGAAGGAATTCTTGGATTCTTCTAGCTAAAGTTTTGGCAAGGATCTTGTAGATGCTTCCTAAAAGTGTGATTGGGCGCCAATTCCCTAGTTTTGAATGGTCCCCTAACTTCGGAATTAGGGTGATCATGCCCTTGTTAATGTATTCCGAGGTCAATCCTCGTGCTAGCATGGCCTTGAAGGCTAGTAGTAGCGTGGGGGCTACCTCATTCACATATTCTTGAAAGAATTCTACTGGGATTCCATCGTGCCCTGGGGCCTTGCCTTTGGGGAGCGAGGTGATGGCTTCCGTGATTTCTGTCAGGGATAACGATTGGGTCATGTTGGCATTCATGGCCTCCGTGACCCGAGTGGGAACGCTCTCCCAGCATTTCTCTTGTGCCTCAAAGGTGCCCGGGGCGTGTGTTTCTGACTCATAGAGGTTGGCATAAAATCTTGTGATGTAATGAAAGAGGTCTTTCTGGTCGGAAATTGTCCCTCCATCAACCTTTAACTCCTTCAGGAGTGTCTTTTTCTTTTCGATTCGGTGAAAAATCGAAGAAAGTTTTGGAGCAAGTGTCCCCATACTTGAACCATTTGGCCGCTGAGAGGTGACTATTGCGTTCAACTGAAGCTTGGAAAACCTCAACCAGCTTTCCTTGCGATTCGGACAAGATGTCCCGCACTTGTTTATTAGTTGGGTCCCGCTAGAGCTGTTCCTTAGCCAACTGGATTTTCTTTGCGTGCATTCTGACCTGCGCGCCTTTCAGGCGGCACCTTTCATTCACTAATCTTGTATTGCATGCCAATACTCTTCTGGTGGCGGCCTCCAACCAAGGACCCCACTCTGAATCATTTACGGGCTTGGGCAGCTCCCCTTCCCAGGCTTGTAACATTTCAGCTCTCCCTTTTTTATCTTTAAGTAGGGAAGAGTCAAAATAATGAGAAAGTTTGTCAGGTATGTTAGGCTGACCCCATATGGATAGGACTAAAGGAGAGTGGTCGGAGAATTTTCGGATCGAAGCAGCAGCCTCAATTCTCCCGCCTCTCGAATCTAGGTCTTGGGAAATGAGGAACTTGTCTATGCATGAGACCGCTGAGAGTGCGCCGGATCTTCCATTGTCGAAGGTGAATTCCTTAACGGACATTTTCCGAAAACTATCAAGCAGCCATGCATCCATTAAGCCGTATTGGAGGGTTAGGTGATGCCATGCGGTCGCCTCCCTTCTGTGCATCTAACGCTTACCAGCCACCCCTCCACGCTCAGTTTCTTCCTAGTGGTTGAAGTCGCCACCTAGGATGAAATGGTCAACAACTAGATTTGTTTCACTCAACCGTTTCCACATCGACGCTCTCTCGTTTGAGGAGCAAGCGGCATAAAAATTGATGATTATCAAGGTATCAATACCCAAGATATGAAGGGTAATGAACTGTGCCCTGCCTTCTAAAAGAATGCCATTGGCACTAATGAGGGGGGCAAGGGATCTGTCTACGAGAATGGAAATACCCACGCTCATTCGCTGTGAATGCCCCATTGGTATGCCATAGTTCCAAAAAGAAGCACCATTCCAGAATTGAATCCCTTTTGTGGAGTTGGAGCAGTCTATCTCTCCCAGTTGCTGTTCTTGTAAAAGCAATATTTGAGGGGTGGGGACCAGGGAGGAGATCCAGGAGTGGATTTCTTTTTGCTTGGAAGAGTTATTCCTTAAACCCCTCACGTTTAAGGAGGCTACCGTAAGCGGCCTCTTATTCATGAGGTGGCTTGTCTGGGGCGGCTTGTCTAGGGCGGCTTGAGTGCCGATCGATCCCTGTGGTAGGAGGCTCCTTTGGGAGCTGTCTTCGTTCTGTTCCCATTCAAACTCTTGCAAGTTGGAAATAGTGGTGGTGTTGTGTATGACCACATTGGGAGTTTGAGAACGCCCCAGATCTACCGGGATGAAATGCTTCTTCCGAGCTACTTGGGGCGAGGTCTGGTGGCTGACTGCCTTGGTCTTATGAGCTTGGCATTCTGCCCTTCCCACTCCCTACTTTAGAAGAAGGATGTGAGCTGAGGCAACGAATTTTATCTCATTGTTCATGCTTGAAATTGATTCGAGAACTTTCCAGTGTAAGTGTTTTTTGTTCTGAATGTTGACGGGATTGGAGCCGGTGGGGATGTGTGCAAGAATGGTACATTCAGATCCGCCCCTGCTTGGCTCCTCTTGCCAACTCCATTCGAGGCTGAGTTGGTCCTTCAAGAGGAGTTTGTGTCTCAGAACATTCTCTTCTAGCCCAATTGCTATGTGTTGGATCAATTCGTCCATGGCCGATTTGGAAGACCAGTCCTCTCTCCCGTCCCCTGTGATTCTGATGCTAATTGGAAGGTTGGGGACGGCTTGGTTTTTGGAATGTATTAGTACTTCCTTTTGGGGGCCTTTTTTTCTTGTGAGTACTAGCGAGACCCAGGCTTTGCAGACATCCGCATTGGTTGGGAGGGGGATTCCTAAGGAGGTAAAGAATGATTGATGGAATTCTGAATAGGTCTGACCTCTTTTCCCCCCTGAGGCTATGCTTGCTCATGTGGAAGGGTGAGGAGATTGGTTGCTCTCAGGGCGTATTGTGTCAATCCTTACCTTTTTTTTTTTTCCTTGGAATGTCCATCCTCCCTCTAGCTCTTCCAGGATTTTCCTAAGAAAATCGGAGCGTTCGTTTTCCCTGTTCAAAACTTCAAAAGGGTTTAGGTCAGCCCATTTTCCTTGCGCTAAGTCCATCTTCTCCCCCAAAAGATTGAAGCTTAATTTAGCTTTGGAGGTGTTACTCCCATTTGTGTCTTCCACCAGAGTCGTACCTTTTGAAGGGTTCAAGTTGAGGTTACACTCTACCTGGTGAGTTAGGGAGGCTGACAACTCCCCCATTCCTTGGTATTTTCCGATTTTAGTGGGAGCATTTTGTCTTATTTCAGCCCCTTCCGTTTGAGAAGTTGGTCCAGTTTCCCTATATGATTGTTTGTTCCAACTCCCTTATCTGTTCTCGTTTTTGTGTGAGTGGGTGGTGGATTGGGTGGTGGATGTATCAGTAGGGCCCCGTGCTACCCTTTCACTCCACGTTGGGGGGGTGCTTGCGGGAACACTTCTGTTCCAAATTGGGATTTTGGTCATTGTGCAGGTTTGAGCAAAATGCCCAAAACGTCGGCATTTTCGGCATTGATTTGGGAGGCCCGAATATAGGATTATTTGTAATGTAGTATCCTTTGCGGTTGCCCCTTCTGCCATGGAGGGGATACGAATGTACCCGACAAGTTTGTTGATGTCGAGGGTTTCCACTATGATCATGGGGCCGGCGGGTCTTTTTATGTATGAATCCTTTGGTTCTATTTCTAGAACTTCTCCAATTTTGCTGGCCATGATAGTGAGAGCTTTTGTGTTTCTAAATTGTTCGTGAAGATTTGGGAATTGGACCTTCATTGTGTGTGAAAGTAAGGTTTCAACCCCTTGCACACTAGCATCAAAGTTTGGGATGTACCAGAAGAAGGAAAGGTTTAAACCGTTCCATTCCACCGTTGTTATTTTCTTGGCAAACTTAGCCCCTTCTTCATCTATGAAGAGAACCTTGAAGAAGCCCCTTGTAAGCAAGGTGACTGATGTGTATGAAGCAGGCAAGTGTAGTTTGAGGCAATCTTGAAGGGTTTTGATCGTGGGTCTACCACCTAGAGCTCTTCTGATCACCATTCTTCGTGCTTTGCGGACAGCACCTTCCTGCATTTCTAGCACCATTTCCGGTGGAAAATCCGCTTGTAGTTCTAATTCATGGTCTACTAGCGATAATCCTTGGGGTTTTTCACTTGATGGCGGAGTGGATCCTGTCCCGTTGCCTATAGGCGCGATCAGAGGGGGGGTGGATGCAGCTAATGCTGGAGTTGTTGGTTTCCTTCTTTGCGTGAGGTTCGAACTTGACGCTTTAACTTTGACGGCTGAATGGTCTTGGGCCACCTGCCCTATTGCAATTACGTCCAAGTCCCCAAGACCAAATCCTGGTCCAATGCTTGTAGCTGAAAGATCTGCTATGCATGTGGGGGAAGAAGTGAGGGGAGGTACCTGAATGAAATGGGCCGGATTTGGAGTCTCAGCTATTTCCGCCACCCCTTGTGTTGGCATGAGGAGGGGATCGTGTGATTGTGGCGATCGGTGGACGTTCTCGTCATTGTGACTGCCATTTCTCCCTAATTGAGTTGCTTCATCAGTTTTTGTGAAAGGCAGTGGCTGCGCTGAACTTCTAGTAGTCACCAACACCGTCGACGCTTTACTTCTAGGATTTGGATTTTTCAGGGACGGGCTTTCTAGTGAGGGAATGCATGTCTCGGATCGAGTGACACAGTCCTTTTGTACTCTGCTACTGAGGGGATTCAGGGGCCTCCTCTCCGCAAACCTTGCATTTCTTAAATTTCTTTAATGTTTGATGGGGTTGTTGCTTCCCTCCCCTGCTGGGGGTCTTTCTTCTCTGTAAACCTTGCACGTGAGGAGGATCCCCATGCATTATAACCAAGTGTCAACCGGGAGGTCCCGGTTTAAAGTGAGCCATATGAAAGTGCTGACCTTTTGGGGTCGAGTGTTATGCCAGACTAGTGGGTACTCTGTGCGTAATGCACAGGTGTGTTAAAAAACACCAGAATGTCAGAAACAGAGATCCACCGGTTCCCCATTTTTTCATATGTCGAGATCAGAGATGCACCGGTTCCCAATAATGTTATTAAAAACATTTGTCAGAATCAGATAATCGTCTGTTCGTGGTTCCAATAACTACTCAATGGTTGGACGTGCGGCCATCAAGAACCGTCCAATCCAGCATTTCTTTCATATTTTCAAATCATAGAACCGTCGGTTCTTTTTTGTTTTGGTGTTTCCAATTCAATCTCAGAATCAAAGAATCCTCGGTTCCGGTGTTATAACCTCCTTGGGTCTGTTACCCTTCGTTGGTAACCGCCCCCACACTAGGGTGTGGAAACTGCCAAAGTTCAAACCCCAATACTTTTCATTTCGGGACCTCGATAGAATTTGGAGACCTCGATCATCCCCGGCCGACCTCATCTCGGGCTTGGTTGGCCTGAACGCCGGGCCCCGTCACAAACGTAGTGAAAATTAATAGGTTAGGAAATGTCCTAGGCTGTGGCTGCTGCTCGTCAGCTTGGGGCGGTTACAAAGGCCTGAACGTCGGGCCCCATTACAAATGTTCATCCCGTGCCGAGTTGTACACGTCCTCGCTGCTTCATCGCTATCGGTTTGAACGCCAAGCTCCGTGACAAACTTAGTGAAATTAATGTATTAAGATTCTGACTATAATTTTCGTGATGTATAACTTGCGTGATGGTGGAGTTCTGCAGGTTTAACCTTTGAATGGAGGAGATGTAGGCACTCTAGGTGGGATTCCTTGTGTTTCAGAAACCCCTCTTCCTTCAGACTTCCTAGTTGAGACTTGAGACCACCCAATTGATGATATTTTTTTCCAATGAAATTTTTTAGTAAAGAAATTATGTGGCCAGTCACATTCGACAAGGGTTCCTCAACGACAGTTTTTAAATTGTCATTACCAGTGTTGTGCGGGTATGTTTTTTACCCAAATAGAGGCGGCTAATATTTCATTTGGGACACTCATATTTACCTTCACCTGGTTGATATCTGAAAAATTATCAATCCACCCAACAGGGAACTTCACCTATCACAACATCTTCAGCGATATGCATGTTGAACTTGGAAGGTTTCTTTGTACAGAAATGGTGTTATCTTGTTTTTGCACTGTGGGAGAAGGAAAGGCTTCTAGAATAGAATGACAGTCTGCTGGACCAAATATTTAAGCTTTTGGTGATTGCATGAGCAACAACATGCTGCCTAGAGCATACAAGACCTATCAATAGTATTGACTGGCAGTGTGTTCTCACCCTCTGTGTTCCAAAGAAAAGGGACAAGTATGCCATAAACACCTTAGTCACTAACTAGTTTGTCAAAAGATAGTGCTCCAGCAAGAACATGACCTTTCTTGAACTAGTTGAGTTCAACCAAACTCTAGATTGAGAGTGAAAGATGAATGATGACATTTATATAGCATATTGGTCCCTGCAAATCATGGATAATCTAAGTTAAAATCTCCTTGTTGCTTAATAGCAAGCCTAAACCTCTTGAACAAGTTCTCATCATTTTAAATATGATGTACTTAGTTGCTACAGCATATGCAAAGCCTCAAGCGCCTTCTACACAGGTGAATCAACTCTTGATTGGACAAAATCAATCAACAAATAAGTAGCTAGTTGTCCACAAATTGGTCGTTAATGAATGCCCTTTCTTTTTCACATGTTCCTTTTGTCACCTGAGTAACATCCCCATGAAGAGTGTATATTGGTAGCTGAAATTCTCCATCTGGTTACTAATGTTTTATGAGAATCATAGTTCAACTAGATCCTCTAAATGTTTAGATGGGGCCATATCAGATAATTGAAGAATGACAAAGTTGTCCCAACCATACAACCATAGACCTTGTGATGAGGCAATTGTTTTCAAAATCTAACCATGATAGGCACAACTTACATGGCTTGGCAAATACCGAGCGGCAAACAAAATGGTTGTTTACTTGGACTTCTCTTCACTTTATGTGTAGCTGCTGTTGTTAACACTGAGCAACATAACTACATTTTGGAAATTCAATCATTGTTACTACAACTTAAACTATTAACCATCTGTTTGTCTGAGGAACCCTACCACTGTCCAAAATATTTGGTGTGAACGGGCTTCTGAGTGCTATGAGAAAACCATGGGACAAGGAACCTGCTGCATGTTCCAAATTTGGTACTAAAAATTGTGTACAATCTGGAGGTTCTGCAAATTGGAATCTGAATCTGAATCAAAAGACACTTGCTTATGAGGTGGAACAACTTTCAGAGACACACAATCTGACCACCCTCTTCAATTATAAAATTGTCATGCTGAAAAATGTGCTCACCTTCATGTTTCATACTATCAAAGTCCAAATTTTGAATCAGTTGGATAAAAATCTTGTGTCACAGACCATCAAAAAAAATTCCCATGTCAAAACATTAGGCTGCACATAATTAAATCTAATGTATGTATACTGATTTGCACACACAACTTTAGTTTAGACTAGTGCGTACCCGTGACGGTTGGACACAATTCGCCCGTGCTTGCCTTTTTTTTTCCTTCACTTGGATGGTCTTAAAACTCCGATATATACTCAAACCATAGTTAAATGGGTTGCAAGAATTGATGGTGGGATAGAAAAGAAGATGAAAGAACCACAACCCAAACCCCCACTCTACCTTTCACCCCAAACCCATCCCCGAGAAAACCTAAAAATTTGAAGCCTAATACCCTCTTGATTCCTACCCAAAAAACCTTGTGTTGCAGTGTCCACATCCACCATCATCTCTAATTTTAGAAGCCATGCAAGTCCTATTAGGAGCCGCGACTCTCTTCTTCCGTTGTTGCCGTGTTGCTGCATTTGGCTCTCAAGACCTGAGTTTCAGGACCTCGATATTTGGCTCTCACGACTAGCAGTCATAGACAGTCGTGATCAATATTTGGTTTTCATAGCTGGCGGTCACAGACAGTCGTGATCAATATTTGGTTCTCACAGCTGGCGATCACAGATAGTCGTGATCAATATTTGGTTCTCACAGCTGGCAGTCACAGACAGTCGTGATCGATATTTGGCTCACGACTGACGGTCATAGACAGACAAACGAACGGACGGACGCAACAAGTGACTTTATGTATAAAACTAGTGGGTACTCACGACCTTCGGTCACTATAATGGTGGAAATTTTTTTTAAAAAAGAAACCCCGGTATCAACCCTAGGCAGCCGGCCGAAAAAGGGCGGAAAAAAAACCCTGGTATTAACCCTGGGCAGTGTGAGGTGACTTCCGTCCCTCTACTCCCAGTTCTACAAGGTGATTATGCTTGAAAGCACAAATGCTACTAATGAAGGAAAAATACAAATGTCATTCTAGATGTTAGATTGCGTTTGTAGTTGAAATTAAGTAGCCCACCTTCTATGCATCATTTATGATTAGGACTGATGGATATATATTTTCAAGTTCACACACTACACATCCTAGGACTTCATGTCAAATTATCATTCAATCAACCAATGTTTAAGGATTCAACATCATGTCCGCCATAACTGCAGACCATTAGTCATTAAAATAATTGTTTCTCACACATAGATTATTCAAATCTGGCTTGCTATAGCTCTCTAGAAAGCTAACAATAAGGCGCACCAACATATCAAATCTTAAGATCTGCAGCCATGACAGTAAGGAGTTATACTACCAAACCCGAGAGGGTTTTACAAAGATGATGATTAAACCTTGCTGCAGACCACTAGTCACTTAAACAATTGTTTCTCACACATAGATTGTTCAAATCTAGCTTGTTATATCTTTCTGGAAAGCTAACAACAAGGCGCACCAAACTATCAAATCTTAAGATCTACAGCTACAACAATAAAAAGTTATGCTATGAAACCCGAGAGGGTTTCTAAGATTTCTCTAGAGTTCCAACCTTTCAACACTATCACTAGATTTCCATTCTACTTTTCTTCCTTTTTCCCTCCACCAAGACTAAACGTTATTTCCCTCTTCAAGAAGCTTGTGAAACAAGTGTTCAAGATAGCATGAAAATTATTTTCGAGGCAAAGAGAGAGCTCCCAATGATCCGAGTTCGCCTTTTAAAGAGAAGGAGAAGGGAGGTGAAGGTGGATGCAAAGCTTAGTGGCCAATGGAAGGTTCCAAGCTTGGTGGCCAATGGAAGGTTCCAAGCTTAGTGGCCAATGGAATGTTCCAAGCTTGGTGGCAAATGGAAGGTGAAGGAAAAACCCTTTTCACCTCTTCCATTTTTCCCCCAACAACCTTTACCCAAACCTTCAATTTTTTCCTTTGACCTTACAATTTTACTTTACCATGGTCCTAAGTCGTTACTCACGCTTCCTTTCCTTTTCTTCGATCTATAAATTACAATTGCGCACCTCAATGTAATTAGTCCTCCACACCTTCATTGTCGCCTTGATTTTGATTGAAGACCTGACCTTTTTTTTTCCTTGAAATTATGGCGTCGCGCATGGTCACATCTTACGGGCCGCAAGCTGCACAAGCGAATGAAGAACCGCCTCCGGAGTCGTCTCTAGATCTTACCCTGACATAGCATCCTCGTGATGAAGAACCCGAACCTCGAGAGGTGTGCGCTCGTCTTGGAGTCGAACCCCCTCGAGCCTGGTACTATTGTATTTCTCCAAACTCTCGCACCCTGGTAATCTTGCTGCAAGTCAACCCCGCTTCTGGTGACGAACCTAAGACCGTTTGTGAAGGCTGTTACGACACTGAAGATACTTCTATCTTCGCATGGTCTTTGGTTCCCGGCGTTGGTCAATATCGTTGGTTACGCGGTCCGATTCGTCGACTGCCTCCCAATAGCAAGGCGGATTACCTAGTTCGCACCATCCGGCGCATCCTAGATTTCTTACAATTGTGAATTATCACTAAGGCATAACTCAGGATTTTACATGTACCTGTAGCTCCTTGCTGAGCTTATCGCCATTATAAATAAATGTTTCAATTATTATTAGACCCCTATTGCCATTGGCACACTATCATTCTATCTATTTAATTGTTGAATTACCTCGAATTAACCTTATGCTCAATGGCTTGAAGATTACTCTATCTCTATTAAATCTTTCATTAATGTCCCTTCAATTGCTTTAAGAATTTCTAACATCCTTGCTACTCCCTAAATACCATAACAAGACTAAAGTTGTGCTGAACACCGTAAACTTTGGTGTCTACTTCTACCCCCAACCCTCTAAAGATTTATCACTCCTAATTACGCAACAGAGTTTCTAAAACTATGATTATTAGCCTTTGCTGAAGAAAAGACTAACCCAACTCCTTAATCACCAATAACACATTCCAGAAAAGCAAATAACCCCCTTCGCACCACGCACACTCATCATTCCATATGAAGTCGCTAAAAAGCCCTTAAAAACCTTACCCCACTCAAAAACCCTGATGTAACTCTTAAAATTGAGATTACCGCACATGGTTGTGTTGGTATGGCTCACAGGCAGCCCGCCGGAAAAAGGCGAAAAAATAAAAACCCTGGTATTAACCCTGGGCAGCGCAATTTGAAATATACAGAAGCCGGTTCTGCCATACACAACGAACCCACCGGAAAAAGGCGAAATTTTCTTTTAAAAAAACCCTGGTATTAACCCTGGGCAACCCGTTAGAAAAGGACGTGAACAACAGAGAGGTCCTCTCCGTCTGTCCATTTGCGCGAAAACGGACGTGAACGACAGAGAGGTCCTGTCCGTCTATCCGTCGAAGTCCTGAAACCCAAAATCGGGACCTCGACAGACAGATGGACAAACGCACAGACAACGCAATTAATATAGTAGATTGCAAATATACAGGAGTAAGAGATTTCAAACTGAAAACTTATAGAACGAGAATGGATCAAAAGCAAATGCTAATTCTCTGAAGAAAATTGAAGTTATATTACCATTATTCTTTGGGGATGTACCTTTTTTACTCTCAAAGTGTAGGACAAAAGAACTGAAAAATGTGGAGGAAATCAATCAAGTGTAGCAAGTCCTATAGACATGACATCTTGCACCCTGCATTGTACATAGTAGATGAGAATGAAAACATCATGTGTATAGCAAGGGTTTCAAGTTCATTGAGAATAAATTGATTTGGAATTCCATATTCCAAATTAAAATCACTCATATTCTCATTTGAAAAAGTGGAAGGTGTGCATTGGACAAGGGACTTAGAGTTTCTCAACACTGGTATATGTATCATGAAGCAGCAGAATTTTAAATTGCAAATTGACATTGTGACTTGGACATGAAGTTCATGAAACTATGCCCTCACCTCTGAAACCAACAGTGGCATTACATGCTGTGGATGAAAGGCTCCACCTTGTATTGTATGTAATACCTCACCCCTCCTTCAAAGATGGGATCAAAACCAACAAACACACAAAGTTCATGCAAATCAACTTTTAAACTAACTCCCTTAATTATCTCTTCTTGGAGATGCAAGACCAGCTGGAACAGATAAGAGGACCCAAGCAGAAAACAGAAGGAAGGAAAACTCATGTGCTAAAAACAAGAAGCAACTGAATTTGATGAAATCTACAGCTCAAAAGTCTTGCAAACATAGAATATGTCTGTTGCATTAGGAGGATAATGTGAAGTCCTACTCATATGCTCACTTTTCATAAATCACCAATCCAAAATTGAGTGCCAAAACACAACAAGGGGTTACTGTCCCTCCAGAATGGCTAGCACATTGAGAGACTACAATCGTTCAGTGACTTTACAGTCCAAGCATTGAAGTTTCCTAAAGATTGTAGGAAAGTTGGATAGTCCATCTAACAACCCAACCCTCAAGATGTGAGAATAATACTAAGACTAGAAATAAGAGCAGAAAACATAAATGAAGTCCTGATACAATTTGAATAACCACTTTGTTGTTTCAAAAATCTATTGAGTTCAGATTTTTGAAGCACCCTAAGCCATTATAATTGTGATATAATACTTCTTCATCATAATCAGTCTTTAAATATCCTCATGAAACTAGTTGGTCCCTTTTGGGACTTAGAGGTAGGCCTAGTGCCCAATATTACGAAAGGTATTCATATTTTTCCCCATTCAACTGTTGGGTCATTTTTTTCCTTTTTTCTACCAAGTTATTTGGATGTGCGATGCATGGTCAATGTCAAGAAGGAACAAAACAAAATTTTATTTCAAAACCCTTATAAATTCATGTTCAATAAATATAATAAACAATGCAAAGTGGGTGAAGGGCATCTAAATTCATATTTTTATAAAATCAAAATTAATTCTATAAGGTGTGTAATGATTCTAAAATTAATGTGTGTTTTAATATTGTGGTTGGTTTTGGAAATTGAAACATCAAAATCTAACTAACACTCATTAGAATTTGGATTGCCTATTATTGATTTTGTTAATTAAATTTGGGTACATCTCATATTAATTCTTAAAAAGTTTAAACTTTGAAACAATCATGAATAAATAAAACTTCAATGAATTTTTAAAATATCTATGTACATGAAGGAAGGTTGTTTGTTTGTTTGTTCAAATGGTTCATGAAACCAAGGTCATAATGACACAAGGAAAGTTATTAAATTTGCCATTCGGCCAATGAATTAGGATTTTTGTAAGAAATGACATCTCTAAAAAAATTGAAGTATAATTCAACCTAGGATTTGAACCTAGAAAAATATGCCCAATTTGCGCATTGAGTGGAAATGAAATGGTAAAACCAATCAAAAGAATTGCACATAGTGCATACTAGGTTACAATGATACATGTGTTAATACTTCAATTTACAACAATGTTCACATTTTCTAAAAACCATGGCAACATAGTTTTTTTGTCCAAGGTTGAAAATTGTTAACAATTTTATAAAAAAATTGACTTGTGATTCTATGACTCACCCCCAAACTCTTTGACAAATTCAACTATAAGTCTAAAAGTGAAAACAACGGATGAAAAAAAAGTTAGGGTACATTCCCTATTTCGCAACATTTCAGGGGTAGAAGGGGGTGCTAGAACTCCGGGATCAGGATTAGGACGAATGATAAGCGAATCAATTATTCACACAGACCTGCACAAACCAAACAACAAGTTGATAATGCGTAGTTGGAACACTTTTACTTCATGAACGAACCACGAACACACATAGATTCATAAGACTCATCACAATCCAAACTTGGGGGAAACCATCACCTTCCTTTTTATAATATTTTTTGTGCTTGGGCATGAGACTTGCACCCAAATGTCATTTTGTTTCAAGATTTTCAAACTCGGAGCTCTGAAATTTTCGAAATTGGGACTCTTGCGATTTTGGAGGCCCATAACTTCTTATGAGGACCTTTGATTAAAATGAGGTCTAAAAAAAAGTTGTAACCTTCATTGAGAACTTTTGATATGTTGCACGCCACCTACATAGTAGTGCATTAGGGTGATTTTCAACCCTTCTTTCGACCATAACTTGTGTTTTAAGTACTAAAATGAATCATGTGAACCCATTTCAAACATTTAAATTTCAAGATATTTCCAATGGTATAAAGACCTTTTTAATCTAATGAATTTTGACCCTTGAAATTATTTTTTAAAAATTTAGGACTCCACAGAAGTCCAATTCCCAATGTGGGAGCCCATTTGGGAATGTGTGGGTTCATTCCTTCACATTCTCTTACTTTCCCGAAAGCATAAAATGTGATTCCCACACTTCACTTTTCACCCACACCTTTGTAAGCCCTTACTTTAATCATGAGCTTAAGGTTAAGGTTGTGACATTCTAAATAACATTACATACACTAATCATCATGCAAAAGATTCACAAATATGTATCATTAATTTGAATGATATCATTGCACCTTGGGATTTGTGCCCTGTAATTGCATGTCACAAACTCACTTTGAAGGAGTGTGAGGATGAGAGTCACACTGTCGAAATGGGGATGTCGCAACCCTAACCTGGCCAAGTGTGGGGGTGAAGCCCAACACTTGGAAAAGTTGGGATTTGGAGTCCTTCGGGACTCCCGAATGTTCAGAGCTCGACAAAAAGGGGAAAACACCTCGCATTGGGGTGTTCTTGGGGTCATTGGAAAGGTCTTGAAACGTAGATATCGAAAATGGCCTCGCATTGGCAATTTGGACATCTGCAGCATAAGTTATGGGCAAAAGAAGGGCCGGGAGTCAAATTGGCAGTTTGACTCCCAACCACTAAAAGTCGAGAATCGATGCCTTCCTGACCTCCAATTCGACTGCGCGACATGGCGTTGAAAAGATCTCGACGAGGGCTACAACTTTGGTTTGGACCTCGTTGCAATCGAACTCTACAGTCGGGAGTTATGGCCGTTCAAAGTTCTAGGAGTCCCGCGGGGACAATTTCGGGACTCCATTTCGAGAGTCCTGGGAATTTGTGCCATTTGGATGTAGCCTCCATGGCAAGCTACAGAAAATACTATAGGGAGTAAGGTGGTGGCTTACTCCCGAGTCCGGGTCGTGGTGAGTCTTGTGTGTCCAAGTGCTCGTGGCAATTCCCAACACCCAAGGGTGTCCCGAATGCTAAACTAACCTCCCGTGGTTGGTTCTTGGATGCAGATTCAAGCTTGATCTTCTAGTCCCTCTTCCTAGTCAAATCCCGGGGCTCGCAACTTGACCCTCTACCCCTTTCTAGAGTTGGAAGTCGGGAGCGTGCCTTCGGTCCCAACTTTCCGCAACTTGACATTTGGTGAACCCTCAAGTGGGTTCACCCCGGGACCAAGGAGCGCGTCAGGGGACTTGAATGTCCTCGAGGATTCCCCAAAATCTTAAAGTTCGATTGCAGGGGTCAAAACACCTTGCCTTGATGTGTTCTTTATACCATTGGAAAGTTCTTGAAGTGTAGATGTCGAAAATGGCCTTGCATGTGTCATTAAGACATCTATAGCATAAGTTATGGATGAAAGAAGGGTCGGGAGTCAAACTAGCAATTTAACTCCTGATCACTAAAAGTCGAGAATCAACCCGACCCCGGTGTGTGCAAATGGAGTGCAACACACCGTTGAAAAGCTCTTGAAGAGAGCTATAAGTTTGCTTCAAAACTCATTCTGATCGAAGGTTTGAGCAAGGCGTTATGAACTCTCAAAATCTTGGGAGTCCAAACCGGGACAGTTTCGAGACTCCAAGAAAATGTCATTTGGATGTAGGTGTGACATGCAAACACAGAGAATACAATATAGGGGAAGGTGGTGGCTTCCCCCAAATCCGGGCTGTGGTGAGTCAAGTGAATCCAGTGTCGCAACCCTATCTTGGCGAAGTGTGGGGGTGAAGCCCAACACTTGGAGAAGTTGGGGATTTGGAGTCCTCCGGGACTCCCGAATGTTCAGAGTTCGACAGCAAGGGGCAAAACACCTCGCATTGGGGTGTTCTTGGTGTCGTTGGAAAGGTCTTGAAATGTAAATATCGAAAATGCCCTCGCATTGGCAATTCGGACATCTGCAGCCCAAGTTATGGGCAAAAGAAGGGCCGGGAGTCAAACTGGCAGCTTGACTCCCGACCACTAAAAGTCGGGAATCGATGTCTTCCCGACGTCCGATTCGGGAGTGCGATACGGCGTTGGAAAGATCTCGACGAGGGCTACAACTTCGGTTCAGACCTCGTCGCGATCCAACTCTGCAGTCGGGAGTTATGGCGGTTCAAAGTTCCGGGAGTCCCGCCGGGACAAAATCGGGACTCCATTTCGGGAGTCCCGGGAATTTGTGCCATTTGGATGCCCCCTCCGTGGCGAGCTGCAAAGAATACTATAGGGAGTAAGGTGGTGGCTTACTCCCCAAGTCCGGGCCGTGGTGAGTCTTGTGGTCCAAGTGCCCGTGGCAAGTCCCAACACCAAAGGGTGTCCCAGAATGTGAACTAACCACTTGGGTGGTTTGTTTTGATGCATAATCGTGCTTGATCTACTAGTCCCTCTTCCTAGTCTAATCCCGGGGCTCCCAACTCAACCCTCTACCCTTTTCTAGAGTTGGAAGCCGGGAGCGTGCCCTTCGGTCCCAACTTCCGCCACTTGACATTTGGTGAACCCTCAAGTGGGTTCACCCCGGGACCAAGGAGCGCGTCATCCAGGGTTGCCCATGGCTTGTCCTAGCACTCAAAGTGTTCCCGAATGTGAACTAACCAACTTATTGGTTGGTTTGATGCAGGTCCAAGTATCTAAGTAAAACTTGTCCCTCTTCCTAGCCTAATTCCGGAGCTTCAGCACGCCCTTCTACCCCTTTTAGTGTTGGGAGATGGGAACATGCCTTGAGTCCCAAACAATTCCGTTATTTAACTTCTTTGGACCCTACTTGGGTCTAACAAGGGTCTTGGGAATGCGTCACTTGGTATCAGAGCTCCGATTGAGTTCAATTCACTTCTTGGGAATTTCAGATGAACCCAAGAAGAACTGTAAGCAAGCACAAGAGGCCATGTTAGAAGAACCCGTCAAAAACCGAATAATCCCGCCAAAGTCAATTGGGGAGAAGGAACCAAGAACCCAGGAGGACCAAGACGAGCCCAAAAGTGAAGAGGAGCAACAAAGCTCACTCCTATTCACCCCGGAACAATTAGAAATCCTCTTCAAAATGAATAGGCCCGATTTCAGTGAGTTGGTTGCGGCCCTCGAAGGGGGGTCATCTAAAACTACGAGATACCAACCGGCCAAACTCGGGAATTTCAATGGTGCCCGCGATTAAAAAGTGGTGGATGTTTGGCTTGCGGAAATGGAGGATTATATACATGCCGCCAAGGTTGAACGACATTCGGCCATGGAGTTCGCTCAATCCTACTTGAAAGGCTATGTCGCCACATGGTGGAGGACAACAAGACAAGAGGAAGGGAAGAACCATGGCAACACTTGGGAGTTTTTTAAGGAACGTGTGGAATTCGAATTTGTCCCAAGGAATTTCGATTACATCTCACAGTGCAAACTTCGTGACCTTGTGAATACCACAAATGACAACTTGTGGCAATATGTGAGGGCTTATTCCGAACTCATGTTTGAGATGTGGCACATGCATGAGCTAGATCGCATGTGCCAATTCGTGATGGGGTTTCCAATTTGGGCCAAGCGAAAGCTTGAGGAGAATTGGCCTTCTTCACTATTTGAGGCCATCATGAAAATGGAAGGCTTCTTAGATGTGAGGCGGGGTGAAAAATCTGGGTTCAAGAAGGACAACAAGTTATTTCACAAGAAGCCGCGCCATGAAGGAGAATGGAACAAAAGGCAAGAAAGCCCAAACATTTCCAAGGCTCAAGGTTCAAACCCAAGGGAAATTTTGTGAAGAAGGGGGCTCCTTTCAAAGCGAGTGAACCAAAGGGAGATGTTGGGGTGAAACCTAAGGGATCATGTTTCAACTACAACGAAGTGGGGCACTACTCCAGAGATTGTCCCACATCCAAAGCGGGGAATGGGGGCTTTAAGGTAATTGCCTTCAATGCCAACGTAACCCAAGTTGAATGCAATCGATTTATCTTCTTGAAGGGGAAGATTGCTAAGTGGGATGTGTTATGTCTTTTAGACACAAGGGCTTCTCACAACTTCATAACTGGAGAAAACGCCAAAAGGATGGAACTCCACTTGGAGGAGCTCAAGGCACCCATCAAGGTGCACTTCGCGGATGGGGTTCCCCATCCCACTACGTTACAAGCAAAAGGAGTGTCTTTTCAACTAGGAAATTGGAGAAGAAAGGTGGATTTGGTGGTTTCCACCTTGGGTGGAATGGATTGCATTTTGGGAATGGAGTTCATCACCCAAAACAATGTGCTCATAGAAGGGCACAATAGGTTAGTTAAAATCCCATCTAAAAATGAGATTGTGTGGGTGAAGGCACACGAATTATGTTACGTGGGTGGACCAACCATCCATTTTATGTTAGGAAAAACCTGGGAAAGAGAATGCGTGGGAGGCTATGGCATGATGTGTGTTATGTGGGTGTTGGACGAGTTTGAGCCCAAGGGAGCCACCAATTTGGTGATTCCTTCCAAGTGCATAGAGCAAGTTTTGGAAGAGTTCCCGGATGTGATGCCCGAAAAGTTACCTAAAGACCTGCCCCTAAGAAGACAAGTTGATCATGCGATCGAAGTGATGCTAGGAGTGGCACCTCCCGCCAAGGCCCCATATCGAATGAACCATGAAGAGTTGAAAAAGCTTAAAGTTCAACTTAAAGACCTCCTCGCAAAAGGTTATATCAAACCAAATAAATCACCATATGGGGCACCCGTCCTTTTTGTTCACAAGAAGGATGGGACGTTGAGGATGTGTGTGGATTATAAAGCCTTCAACAAAGCAACGGTGAAAAACCGATATCTTTTGCTTTGAATCAATGATCTATTTGATCATCTCTCGAAAGCCAAGGTGTTTAATAGGATTGACTTACGTTCAGGGTATTACCAAATTCGGATTGCGGAAGGGGACGAAGAAAAGACTAATTGTCGCACAAGGTATGGCTCATATGAGTTCTTTGTGATGCCCTTTGGGCTCACCAATGCACTTGCCACATTTTGCACTCTCATGAATGACATTTTCTAGGAATGACTTGATGACTTTATGGTCATCTACTTAGACAACATTTCGATCTACAGTAGCTCCTTGGAAGAACATGAAAAGTTCCTTGGGACAAATTCGGACTCCACGCGTTCCTCTTGGGAATGTGTGGGTTCATTCCTTCACATTCTTTTACACTCTCGAAAGCATAAAATGTGATTCCCATGCTTCATTTTTCACCCACATTTTTGTAAGCCCTTACTTTAATCATGAGCCTAAGGTTAAGGTTGTGACATTCTAAATAACATTACATGCACTAATCCTTGTGCAAAAGATTCACAAATATGTATCATCACTTTGGATGATATCATTGCACCTTGGGATTTGTGCCCTATAATTGCATAATTTAACATTAAAAGAAATGATGTTTTGTAAAAATGTCTTTGAAAATCATATTTGTTTTGAATTGATTTTTTTCGAACTATTTGCACACATCCTGATGGATTGAATGCACTGAAATTGCTACAAACATTATGTTCTAAATCAAACTCCAACTTTGGTACATTAGTGGTTCCATTTGCAAACACCATCTTTTAAACCAATGTTTTCAATCAGCATAACCAATGTTCCCAATGTAACATGTTACATGTGATTGAATCTTTTATTGTTCACCTAAGATTGAATGTGTTCAACATTCTTTGCATTTGTTTCCAATTGAATAACATAAATTTGGTCAACTGAAATTTTTTTATGAAAAATCAAATCATTGTAATAATCAACATCCGTTTAATGCGTGTAAAATATTTTTGTTTTATCATCAATGTATTGTTTTACTAAATATTCATCAATGTAACAATTGTTTAAAACTGATGAAATTTATTTTTTGTTGGAGTTTGACAATGGATATTGTTTCAAAAAAATAATATTCTAAATTTTCAACATGTTTTATTGAAATTTCCAAAATATGATATGTTGTAGAATTCCAATCAATCACATTATAAACATAATGCTTTTGGCAATAATTTTCTATGTTTGATAGATGGCGATGACATATTACTGGAAATTATGTACAATTGTTCACCAAAATCATTGACTTAAAATGATATAGTCCATTTGTATCATTCTTCATTTGCCGTAGTCTAGTTTCCATGCTTTGCAACAATGTACTCGTCATCATCGACATTTCATCAATAATGATGATGTCAGCTTCTTTGAAAATTTGAAATTCAACACTTAATTCTTGTAATGGTTGAACATATCCTTTGCATTGTATATAAAATGTGCAATGGATAGTAGAAGTTTTTGAAACAAACTTTGATGCTACACATCTTGTTGTTGCAGTAAAAATAACCTTCTTTTTCAATAACATATAATATTTGGTCAAATATTGAATGAAAAATGTCTTTCCACTATCAAGAATTCTTGATATAAAGTATGTTCACAAATAATAAATATGCATAGTTATAAAAATAATTAACTATAAAATTTAATAAATATACATAATATTTTGTAGAATTTTTGTTTTATAATATAAATATAAAAATTAATGACCATAATATATCTTTCATACATGCAATAAAAATATGCATAACTTCTGGATGGTAGTTATTTTAATATTTAAAATGAAATAAAATGAAATAAGTTGTGTACTTGAAATGACATGCAAATCATTTGTTTTACAACGAATGATATTGAAAAAATGCATTTGTTCATGTGACAAAATTTTATTTTCCAAAGAATCACCAACAACATGTATCCAATAATTTGGATCAACTAGACCAATTTGTGATCCACCACATGTAACATCAATATGGTAAATTTTGTGACTTTTCAAAAGGATATTTCTCCAAAAGCCTATTGTATATTTGATTTTGCTCCTCATCATCATATAAGTTGATTTTCCCATATTCAAATATGAGGCCTTGCAAACAATTGAGAGTCTTCAAAATAGCACAAACAAAACATTCATGATAATATGATCCTACTAGATTTGTGGGAGATATTAATTCACGTTTTAAAAAAAAAAGCAACATTGTTTAACAATATGTTAAAAAAAATGGTTCAACATGTTTGCTAGGATTGAATTCCATGAATCACACTAAATGTTCATTTTCATATAAAAGAAAATCTTAATTTTTCTTTGCCCAAACATGTTTTCTTCTTCAATTCTTGTTGTTGTGAAAATAATTGTTTCCAATACTTTGTAAATGTGTATTGGGCCATATTAGAAGGTCGCGCACAATATATATCAATGGGATAAAATCCAACTATCTTGGATTTAATCACCATTTTATTACACAAGTTTGGTGGTTTTGAATCAACTTACACTTACACTTTTTGATATGATTGGGATTTGTAAACATGATAGGATTGCTGTAGCTAGAGATACAAGTTTAGTTATTATTGTTGTTGAAATCAATTGAAGTTACAAAGGGGTTGCATTAACCAATCCCAAACTTATTGTACTAACGTCATCCAATTTAGTTATCCACATTTCATAACATATTTCAAAAAATAATATGATCAATATGAAGATATGATTTGTCGATTATTCATATGTGCACCCCCACAATATCAATGTAGTACAATGATAAGGCATCACATTTCAATTTTCATATCATGGACAATAATATTGCCACCTGGTTCATAAGTAGTTCAAACAAGTCAAAAACCATGTAAATATTTGAAACAATGATTAAATTTGAAATACTTAAATATCCACTACAATGTGAATGTCATGTTAACAATGGAAATTTGAGTTTAATGAAAAAAATTGGTTGTTATAGAACTAATATTAAAAGTTCACATTTCAAGAAGACTTTTGAACTTGAATAATTAAATGTTCAAAATAAGAATTTTTTTGCAAAGATAAGATTAGGGCTTTTCTTAATAATAAAGATTATTTATTACACAAATATAAAGATTATAATAACTACCTGATCAACTCAAAAATTACACTTGATTTGAATTTTTTGGACCCACCTTTGCGTGATTGAGTGTTGAGTTGCATGTTGTTCAACAAATATAATAGTGAAAAATCTGTATTTGCAAGTTCCAGTGTGCTTATTTGTTTTGCATCATGAACCACATTGATGCATTTGTTTCGTTCCACTAGCTTGAACAATGTCAAATCCTGTTCATTGTATCGCAATATGAATTTTCCAAACTATTCATCAATAGTAGCACATACCATTGCAACTATTTCATTTCTGATGCGGTCAACATCAACGTCATAAGCAGTCTTTAAATATCCTCACAAAACAAGGTAACATAAGAAGACCACACCCAATTCCCTTCTCCTTCTTAGCAAAGGTGTCCTTGAGTGATCCTCCTGAAGTGCACAGCTCTTTGCACTGAAGTAGAGTGCAGAGTCAAGGACACAGACCATTTCCAGTGGAAGTACTTCAGAGACAGAAGACAAAGGGTCCCTTGATCTTCACAGAGATGACAAGCAGCGTGCCAAAATATGAACTGCTTCATCTAGCTCTTGCTCAGATATTATAAGCGGAGGTGCCAGGCGAATTACATCACCCTTCCCAGCTGTTAAAATAAGTAGCCCCTCTTTAAGAGCTGCTGAAACCAAAGGCGATGCAGGCACATTCAATTGAATTCCAACAAGTAAACCATAACCTCGGACTTCCTTGACATGTGGGTTGTTACCCAATTGCTCTTGCAGTTGTGTCTTCAGGTAGTGGCCTTTAGATGCAACAGTCTCCAGGAATCCAGGAGCCTGTCACCACCATGTAATTTGGAGAATCAATAGACATGAGAATGGTATTTAATTACCCATCAGTTGCATTGGCTGCAATTGTAAGAATGCCTCTGTGATTGACAACATAACCGAACTAGTAATGCCATTTAGAAAAGCTCAGGAAATGAAGAAATGCATATACAACTAAGGAAGCTTGGAGAACTTTAAGCACACACTACAGACATGCTACAGTATTACCACACACACAATTTTGGAGCAATTTATTTCTCACAATTAAATTTGGAATGCAGCATCTTCAATTGCAAGTCCAGAGCCTCAGAAAGCCTGGTCTTGAAAGTGTTCAAACTCATGCTGGATAGGTGAAGGTCTCAACATAATATTTAGGGTCCGCCCTAACACCAAATTTGGGAGCATTCTGGTTAGATGTGATGTTTGTGCCAACATAGACATGCAATAACCTTAAAATTAAAACTCTTCCTTTCAAGTATCCAAATCACAGGAAGCAAATTATGAGTCAGTGAGCCGGTATATACCTGTATGTGGTCCAAGACAGCAAGTGCCGCATGACACACAAGTGGGCCTCCTGCAAATGTGCTACCATGATCACCATTAGCTATTGTTGAAGCAACAGCTTCTGTCACAAGAACAGCACCAATTGGCAGCCCTCCAGCCAATGGTTTTGCTAGTGTCATGATATCAGGTTTTACATCAAAGGCCTCATGGGCCCAAAGTTTGCCTGTTCGCCCTAGTCCACATTGTACCTATCAAGCATGCACAGTAAGGAGACCAGAAATGAATCAGCACATAGTATACTGTTCTATGACTATGAAAGCTGGCATGCTCATAGGAGAATTATAAGCAAATATGCTAATAGGCTCCACAGGTATACCACCATGATGAATCACAGAACTCTAGTATCATGCAAATCACAACCTGAGATAATGTTGTGAATTTGTTCACATGAAATCAAGCACAGCTTGAAGCTTCACCAATACATTTACCAAAGTCAACTGGTACAACTAGGTCCAAAGATAATAAACAAGCTTTGAAGTTGGAAATGTGATCAAAGCTACAATTGTTGATTGCATACACTCTAAAGCACGTGATGATTCTGTTCAGCACTGCAAGAAAAGAGGCATAGAGATAAGCAATTCCAGGAGCCATGACAACTTGACACAAGTGCCAACTCAAAACTGAACTCCATAGGACAACAGTTGTTTTTAATCTCTGCACTTGATACCTCTGTTTACAATTTCCAGAAGCTTTTGGTTAGGATAAAGACCTCATCAAACACAAGAAGAGCACCCGTTTGGTCACATATTCGACGGAGACCTTTAAGGAAGGAAACCGAGGTGGATAAAATTCCACCTTCTCCTTGCACAGGCTCAACAAACACAGCAGCTGTTTGTCCCTTCACTACAGCCTTCTCCACCTCTTCCAAATTCCCATACTCCAAGAATTGGCAACCTGTACTTCACAGATTCCATCTCAGCACCCCTCCTGAAAGTCCTGTCTCTAACATAATTGAAAACTCCTGGCCTGCTTTTATTTGACCTAAACATGATAATGAAAAAGTTTAGTCTAAAAGAAAACACATCACAAGTTCCAGAAACTGCTACAGAAGACACTTTCTCCATTGCCAAGGATGAGTATAATTATCAGCAGCATATAAATATAAAAACATACAAAGGAGAAACAGCATGGTGAACCCAAATGGATATACAAAAAGTAGAGGCAGTGAAGTCATTTGTGAACAAACAGGAAATTTGGGAACAACAATTTGGGAATGACCAATCATATAATCCAGTGTCCACAGACTGCATTCCAAGTAAAACCAAATGACAAAGGAACACCTGTAGGTAGATGAATTAGGACTATATGGCCATAGACACCTTTATACTGAAAATACCATCATAGTCAGAAGAAAAAGGGTAATAGTAGGATTAACCTGGAATGAGGGGCTCAAAAGGCATGCGGTACTGCACTTTGCTAGTGAGGGAAAGTGCTCCCAATGTCCTTCCATGAAATCCACTCGTGAAGGCAATTAGATCAGCAGCAGCTTTCTCACCAATTTGTTTTTCTCCTGCAACAGTCTGATACTTGCGAGAAAACTTAATGGCTGCCTCATTTGCCTCAGTGCCCGAGTTTGCCAGAAAAATACGGTCTGCAAAGCATGAGTTCACTAGTCGCTCAGCTAATTTGACCTGCCAAATAACGACAGTGATGCAAGAAACTAGTTAGGACAAAATATCAAAAACTGATTTTGCATTGAACCAGACTGAGAGTAGAAAATAGTATGCACAACTTGCAAAATTATATTAGGAAAAGAAACATGCTTCAAATCTTCTAGCCATGTAAAAGCTTCACAGTTCTCATCCAGAAACTATTTCTCCATTCATAAAGTGACCAACCATACCATTCAGCCCCACAATCATGTTAAAGTCTGGAGTGGCCACTCTTAGATTTTTCCAATGGCAATTCTGCAAGCCACATGGTATCTGCACTACAAAGTTATTTCACCACATGCAGTCTGGTGGTACATACATTGTTGTTCCAGAACCAAATACCTCATCTCCACAATTGGTGATTCATTCACCTAGGTAATAGTGATCTACTTTTAAGCTGAAAAGGTTAGTGGTACAGACTCACCTGAGGCACCGTGTGGAAGAGATTACTGACATGGGTTAATTTGGCAGCTTGTTCAGTCACTGCTTTGACCCAAGTAGGATCAGCATGTCCCAATGCATTTACTGCAATTCCTGCTGTCAAGTCTAAATACTCCTTTCCTTCTGTGTCAAAAAGCTTGCACCCATCTCCCTTCACAAAAACTACTGGTGATCGTGCATAGGTTTGCACAAAAAGCTTTGCTTCTGCACTAATAATCAGCTGCAATCACATCATAAGAGAACTTTAAAACTTCTTTTAATCACCATTGTAAACCTTAAATTATTCTTTACCCTTTCCACTAACACAGAGAGATACCATCTTGTAAATATCCCTCAAATTATCAGAGAGCTATAAAATGAAATATTCACAAAGCTCTAAACAGCAGCTTCCATCCATTGAAAGCATTCCTTTTACCCATTGCAGTGAGACATCCACTTATGCACTGACCTCTTTGGTGATGTCTCCTGTTGAAGCATCAATGCTTTGTGTTTCCAAAGTAGTTGTAGCAGCTGGAACTTTCACACTCTCTTCCTGACCAACATCCAGATCTCAACTTTCACACAAGAATCTTCAAAAAAGAGGGGCAGTGAACATATTTGTAGCAACACCAATTCTCTATATGCGCAGAGAAGGGTGCACTGGATCAAAGTTGTTTGCAAGAGAAGTCTAAACATTGTGAGCAACATGAATTCCAAAGCATTTCTCTCTCTCTATTTTACATTACTGCACATGTGTATTCATAACCAGAAACTATCACTACTTAGAACCATAAATACCGTGAAACCCAACCTGATAATTCTACAATTTGCATCTGCACGGAGCCAAATCCCTAAACCATGAGCCCTGGGAGACTTGGGCACAGTCCACATACAGAGATGCAGAGCAGAGTGTTCTCGTAATAATTTGCTCATTGTGGTGTTACATAGTGTCAGAGAGGGGAATCAGTTGATGACATCTGAAGAAGAAGAAGAAGTGCTTGAAAGCATCTCCTTTTCTTAACTGTAAAACCCTTCACAATAAACCCCTGAACTGTAGACTCTGAAACCGGAAACCCTGGAGAAAGTTGTATTCCGAGGAGCTTAAAACTCCGGCTTTCAGTCAAATTTGAATCTCGGATCAAGTAAACAAGACATAAGAACGGAAGAGAAGGAGCTCTTGAAGAGGTCAGAATTGCATGAGTCCGAACAACCAATGACGAGAAGACGCATAGAAAAACGAAAGGTCGACTAGCTAGTTACACAGAAACAAGCTGGAAGCCTTGAGCACAAAAGGAGTTACGTGAACTTTCAAGAGCGGACACAAAAAAAGTGGGCGCCATTCCATACACCACAACCTGAGTTTGAAGAACAGCGGCAATGCGAAGACTCTTAGGTGACGCAAAGCTCAGAGCTTTATCGTTACGCCGAAGAGAAACCCCGTGATGGTATTTTCCTCCACTGTCGCTTGCCGAAGAGGCGGGAGTCGTCGACGCTCCAGTAGTAATAACAGATCCCAAAAAGGAGGAACCTTTTGATAATCTCCCTGCAGATGTCGCTGCCACGATAGTATCCATCCTACTCCACATCCTCACCCACTCTGTGTTTCTTGGCTCGCGAAGGGAAAAAAACTTGTATTTCACAACAAGAACTCCAAAAGGATCGATGGGGCACGTCTTCTTCACCTCTTCTTTGTCTCCCTATCCTTCGTACAACAGTACCCACGTACAAAGAATGACTCCAGCTCCTCCTCTTTGATATCTTCGCTGCCTTCTTTTTTGTCTGTTGTGCTTACCAGACACCCAAAAAGACTTCTCGTGACCTATTACCCAACACGCATGCACATACGATAAGGACACAACAGCAGCTACTGGCAGCAAGATCGAGACTGCCCTATTTAGAACGCTTTATGCAAGGCGTGCTTTGCAAGAAATCTATTCCCAGTTACATAAGATCGTGGGTACCTCTGTCATGTGATTTCAACTGCAAATCTGTCAAGATCCAGTTCTCAAAATGTAGTGGGCAATATCCTGTGTGGTAATAGTTATTGGGTTGCCATTGTGTGTGGGCTGCTAATAGCTTGTTGCTCAAGGCAAGCTTTTGTAATCATCTTCTAAATTCTCTCAGATCTTTAGCAGTTTGCATTATGAGCCTGGCCATGGAGTGATCAGCACTTCATAACAGCACATTTTTGAACCAGAGTGGGAGATTAGAATTTTGGATCTCTAATTTGATGATTCACAACCCATTCATGCTACAAACAACTCATTCACTACAAACAATCATGGGAAAGTTGACAGCTCCAACTTGAGGCTCCAACCAAATCTGAAGTCACTTGACTCAGAATTCTTTCTTGGACCAATGAGGTATGAATTCTTTCTTGAATCAACGAATCAACTTCTTGCCTCATATTGCAATCATGTTCTTTTTTACAAGCAGTTATGCAGATCACAGCCTTCACCTTGCACATGTCATTGCCAGTGTCTATTTAAACTAGTGAAGTTTTCTTCTTCTCTTGTAGATTCAACCTTTGCATTTCAAAATATGCCTGCAGTGGGTGCACACATTTGTCACATTGCTTGCAGAAGGCCCCAACTCCCAGAAACAGGATGAAAGGTTGCAGCTTGCGGCGAGGAGAGGCCAAATGCTTGAAAAACTGCAAATTTAAAAGCATGACAACTACCAACTAGAGTTACATAAAAGATTGATTACAGACAAGATTCAATTTCACAATTCATCTTCAAGGCAGAAAAGACACATCTTGAAAGGGGAAATCTGCATTGCCCAGAATACATACAAGGGGGATGTCCACAAACACAGTCTCCACAAATTCCAGTTCAAGGAAATACCGAGTCATTATTTGAGAAACTCGTCAACTATTTTAAGAGCAGAATCAGCACAATGAGCGTAAACATGATTGCACGCACTAATTGTATCCCAGATCAGTAGCTTTACATATCACCAACTCTGACATTAATAACTTGAGGTTCCATGAAATGTGAATCCTACATGGTTCTGGCTTGGATCAAGGATAGTATGAGCACAATAGCTCTGATGAGCATAACAATGATGAAAATAACCTAAACTTCAATAGATCTTATGCACTCCAAGATCCAGCATGCATTACATCATCCACTGTGTGATCGATCCCTAAAACTTTCCTAGAATGGGTAGATTGCTTCTATTTTCTTAGGCATTGCATGACAAATCCTACCTCTGAAAGGAAATACACAAAAAGAAAATGACAGCATCTCACAATGTCTACAATACCTGGCTTAAGACCAAGGGGGGTACAGTGAAGCACCTTGAAGAGCAAAAACCTTGAGCAAATCTGCCATTGATCGACTGTCCATGCCTCAAAACCCTCTGCACCCATCATACCCAAAGTAATCAGCAATCATCTTCATGGTTCACACCCTGCTATCAGATTTCTCTAATGAACAATTTCAAAGACAAGTTGCTGCCATCCAGGTTTCAAAATCTCACTGCAAAGGCACAAGTTTGAGGCACCAGGACAAAGGTAGACTGCTATATGGAAGTCAGCTAGAACCATGGCTTTGCAACGAACAGGGAAGAAATTGTAGCAGCAATTGTAGTTGCTAAAAAATATTCAGAGAGACAATGATCTCTTTCTATGGAATATGTATGTGCCATCTTGAGAGGAGCAGAGACATCAACTTTCCTACCAAATTGTCAGAGAAAGGAATGTGGTGATTATAACATTAGCATAAAGAATTGTAGTTGTTCTAAAGATATTGAGAGACACAATGAACTGCTTATGTGAAATATCATCCATGAGCCATCTCAAGAGGAGGATAAACATCATGGTTCATCAGCTTAAGAAAACAACCTGCAATCCCATTGAGATTAACAGATTAGCTTAAGAGGAGAACAAATATCATGGTTCCTATCATCAGAGAAATGCAGGTTGAGATGATTGTATTAGCTTACGAAATGTAGATGCTCAAGAGATTTTGAGACTATGCATGTATCGTCCAAAGAGGAGGAGAATGACCAACTTTCCTACTATACTGTAAGAGAAAGATATGTTGAGATTATCGCATGAGCTTAAGAAAATCCTTGAATTTGTTGTATCAGTACTTCCACACAAAAGAGCATGTACTCAACACCACAGACCGAAGCTGAAGAATCCGTTTGAGAGTTCACTGTAGCCTCAAGAATAGAGGAAGGAACAGATACGATTTACCTGCTGCGGCGCTCCATGATCCACTTCAGCTTTTCGCGAAAGGCTTTCTTTTGAATGCGCTTGTCTCGTTCCTTTGCAGCGAGCACCTTGAGTTCAGACGGCTTTTGGAAATACTGGCGGCTTCGCATCACGCGAATGGACCCATCTTCCTTTAACCTCCTCATCAACTTACGAATAGCCCTCTCTAGATCATCCTTAACCACGTCCACCATGATTTGCCTCACTTGCTGCTGCTGCCTCCCTGAATCCCACAGAGCGTTCTTCTTCGGAGAAAGCTCTAACCCTACTCCTTGGCCCCATAATCCTCTCCCCCGCGCGCTCTGTGTCGAGTATGCAGCTGTTACGGAGCCTGCTACTGCTCTGTGCGGAAAAATGTGCTGCAAGACTTTCGGAGATAATGCGTCTGAGACTCCGCGAGTATCGAATCCGAGGTTTGAAACAGAAGCACTGGAACTAAGAGAATGAAGAGAATTGGCGATGGCAGTAGGTCCGGTGACGAACACTGACTTGATCTGTCCCCAGGCTCGAGAGACGAATCGGTTTCCAGCTGCCGTATTCATGCTTGCCCTGCAATGCGTGTTACTGCTCACTGCATTCCGCAGCATAATAGATTCAGATAGCACAAAAGAGGAGAGAGAGAGAGAGAGAGAGAGAGAGAGAGAGAGAGAGAAGAGACGGCCTCTCGGGAGTGGGTTAGGGTTAGGGTTTTGAAACTACGTGAAGAGCAGGAAGCTTTTCTTCACGGCTTCCTCCAAGAAGCAAACAATTGAAGTTCATTCTTGACCAACTATCGGAAGTTTGGAAATGGAATGTTGCAGATTCTAAACTATGAATTCTTGCAAATCATTTTACAGGAATTGGTTTTCAATGTGATGGGAAATGAATGTATTTTGGCTCTGAAGATGGCACTGTGAAAATCTGGGATCGATCTCTCAGGTACAGATTTGCAGTTTCTTTACCATATTTTTTGTGATTGTATTTAAACTGAAATTCTCTTCTAGTCACGTTGATCTCTCCATGACAATTATCAGGATTCTCCTCTCCTGAGAGAACACATTTGTGCATGTTGCATTATGGGTAGGCTGTGGCTATTTTTGGTGTGTTTTAGATGTTCCAGCGGCTAAACCAAGATGCCATTGCCAAGAGTTCATGAGAATATGATGGCATCAATGTTGCGATCCTGGCAATCATGATGAGAGCTTGAGTTGAACATATCTGACAGCTATTCAATTGCAGTAGCTCTACTTGCTTCAGCCAGATCTCTTCTTGTCGGGGTTAGCCAAAGCCATTTAGAGCTCCTAGAGTAAATTAGAAGATGCCTGGTCTGTATGGGAGATAATTGCAAATTGATTGCTGTGTAATTAATTGAGAAAAAATTTGCATCCATTGAAAATGGTTGAAAGTTCAAATCTGTAATGAATGGTGTGCTGTGTGTGGTAAATTTGGGATAGAGCTGATACCTGCAGATTAGAATAGTAACATCTGTATGTGGGATCTTATGACTATGAGCTGGTATGCATCCAATTCTCTGTTTTCCATTCTATTCTTTTCTTTTCTTGGTACTGCATAAGAAGAGGAAAGTTTGGTCTCAGAAGTTCCAGTGCTGTCCAACTGCATGGAGGCCTCAAATTTAGCTCCAATGGATCTGGCCCATAACATGAGCAGTCCAACAAAGAATGATCAAATTCAGGAAGGGTAAAGTGTATTTAGATTCTGCAGTTACAATCCTCTCCAGTCTGCTAACTGATGGTAAGAATGATCATGCTGATGTTTAGCTTGTTGTTTTTGACTATGTTGTGTTGTGATTGTCTTGAAGCAGGTTCCTCAGGTGGACACTGCTGTGCATACTTTGAAGGTTATGTGGGACGGAGGTCCACTAAATGCAGCCAAATAGTAACGGGAGTTCATATGTCTGGCATCTCCTCTGAGAAACCCAGGTTTTGTAAAATCTGAGCTTCTGTACATAACATTAAGATTGTAAACAACAGTATTGTGGAGCCGTGCTTCTTTGTCATGTTTGCTGGAGGCTGATGTGCTGATGTGCTGATTTTTTTTTTCTCTCCTTTGAATTGGGTGGACAGTTTACTTTTTCTTTTCTTCCAACCTCCTCTCCTTTAAAATGATGCACAACTTTTTTCTTCTTTCCACCACGGGACAAAGTTTTTCACCAGTAAATCATGCCGTTGCACACTCCTTTCATTTTAACTCTTGATTACAGACACAAGTGTGGTAGCACAGTCACAGTTCACAACATTGTGTTCCACAACAATGGCATTTTGGAGATGGATCTGGCCAGCCAGCAAGAAGCCTCAGGATTGCCCCTTCTGTTTGTTGTCAGCCGGATCTACTGAAGGTCGGACTCCCAGCATTTTGTTCCAGGTTCGTACTCCTTTCTTTCACCCTAATTTCTGTCAATTTTCTAGCCTTGCATTCTATCGATGCAAACCATAGTATGTTTTTTTGTTCTCTGTGCTTTCGTGACCTCGTTAGAACTTTGAGCTGATTGAGGGTTTTGACTCCCAACAATGGTGCTTTGGTAACTTGGTCCTCATTTGATGATTTTATATCTGTGGCTAAATGAGCGTTATTTTTCAGCTTGAATCATTGAGGCACATCTGGCAGTCTTGGTCTTTTAGGGTTTTTCAGAGAGTCAGTTTCTTACTTCTATCCTGTCCACTGAAGTATAAGTGTCTAAGGGTGAAACGCCCTGAAAACCAATCACCCTGCTGTCATGTTTCGCCACCTATTCCAAATGCCTGAATTTTGCTGATCTGATCTGATTGGCAAAAAGTTCAAACAGAATGACATTGTTTCAAATTTTTCAAAATTAGGTGAAAGTGATTAGAGTCAAACTATCACAGATCCACACAGGGCCTGCAATCTTTCAAGCTTCGCATCACTTGCAATGACAACCTACAGTAGTGCTGCAATGATGTTTTCTTGTTCATCTTCACAGTTCAGTGCATTTTCTGTGGAGGGCTTTGAAAATCAGAACAAATGCATTACCATCAGATACCTGAATTAGATAACAAAACCTGATTGCAGGATGAGCAGATTGTTGTTTTCAAGGACCGCAGTCCAGCTTCCTATAGGTGAGTGCTTGTAGTGGTAAGAACACTTCAATTTTATTTCTTGAGTTTGTATATTCATGCTCTATGTGGGGACCTTGGGACCTGTATCAAAGGAAATTTCAGGGTTTTGAAGTTTTGTCCTTCTATGCAGTAGTCTGATACAGATGTATAGTCATTGCAGACATTATTTGGCAGTGCCAGTGCATCACATCAAGAACATCCAAAGTCTTCACCAAAGTGAAGCAGATTATGATCTTGGTACAGCCTCTTCTTTTTTGATAATCTTTACTTTTCACCTTGTCAGCAGAACATCTCTATTCAGTTTGAGTCAATTTGTAAGTGTTGGAAACTCTCAATATTTTAGGAATTACTGCTCTGACCGGATGGGTTATTGTTGACAGTGGCGCATATGCATAAAGTAGGGCAGTCTTTGTTGCTTCGAGATGCACCAGATGCCACTGGCTACAGGTTATCATCCTGCTCATCAAATGGTTGTTCGTGTTGTCTTCAAGCCACCAATGAGTGAAAGTCTCTTTTTCTCACATGGTCTTGCCATTTCTCTTGAGTGCTAGCCAACATCTTGACTGAGTCTTTCCACTGATTCCAGGGGCGTAGCCACGGCATAGGCACACATAGGTGCTGCCTATGCTGGGATTGCCCAGAGTGCCTAGGCCTATGCTAGATTTGCCAAGGGCCCAGCCTACTCGTGGTTGATTACAGTGTAATGAGTATTGAGTGGTGACTCAGGAGAGACCAGGATCCGGCTCTGATCAATCACCACTCAATACTCATTACACTGTAATAAAGACGTGCACTGGATGAAATGACATTTTTCGAAAACTCAAGACGTACACTAGAGAAAATAAGTTTTTTAGATATCGAGACGTACACTGGAGAAAATGACTTTTTAGGGCGAGCCTATGCTGACTTGAGAGGCTGGCTACGCCCCTGACTGATTCTGGAAATGGAACAAACACTCAGGACACAGATTGTATAATTCTTCTCTGAATTTTGGGCAGATTACTGTTTACTTATCTACACCCACCCTTGGGAGCTGATGAAGTCACTGGGCAGTCAAGGCAGAGTGTCATGGCTTTTCATGCTGAAGGTGATGGTCTGACAATTTGTGAGTGACACTCATAAGATTATGACTGCCTTCATTTTTGTCATGTTAGCTGGGATGTACCAAATGGTTACCTTCGAAGTGTTGTTGTAGAGTTTTCTCTACAATCTTATAGATATAATGTTTCTTGTGAACACACAATCATCAGAGTACTGCAGCCCTTTGAAACACTTTGTTAAATTTTGCCTGTTTGGCTTGCATACATAAAGATAATTATACAAGTTTGGAGTAATGGATGTAAGTTTAAACTACACATGTGTAAGTTCTTTTATCATTCCTCTAGGATTGTCCAGGAAGCTCAAGGTCTAAATGACAGCAAGACTTCCTTTCAAGGGATGTCATAGGTCTATGTTTCTCTTTGCAGGTTTGGGTTCCACAGGCCACCATTCAATAGTGTTGACCATCTGCATCTACATTGTATGGCTCTCCCTTACATATCATGGTAAAATTTCTCCCAAGCTTTTCTCATCCATGGCACTTCAATTGAATTTTCATTAGGTGATGGCTTTTAGGAGGCGCATTACCATGAATAAACTTTGGAAGATAAGGGCTTCCTATGGGCCATTATCATATGGCAACACTGATTTGCTATCTTTGGCAGGCACAACATTAGAGTTTAGCCCCTTCGTTATGAGGTGATGTATTAACTTTGTCATATCCAATATTTAAAAAGTGTACAATCTTTCAGCTGGGTGCTTGTGGGATGCAGGTGGAAAGGTTTCAAGTATGTATCAGTGGGTTGCTTGGGGAGTTATGTCAGTGCAGAGACTGTTCTGAAGTATCTAGATTCTTCAGGACTCCCGAAGGGCCCAGCGCCACAGCAAGACAAACCTGAAATGCCTGTGTAAAACTGGAATGATTCAACATGTTGACTTTTCATTTTCTATACTCTTCCCATGACTCCTGAGTTTGTTGAGAGAATTAGTAGTGTGTGCAAACAGGTTCATGGTCACCCTGTATGGACTTAATGACATACTCTTACTAGTACTTGCATAACTTGTGGTCACCAAGTCTTATGTACAGTAAACCAGCGAGATGCCATATGGGCTTTCAGTGGATGTTATTCTCCAAAGAACACATTGTTATAGCTTCCATCTTTGTGTCTCTCTTCTCTTCCTCTTGCCTTTGTTTTTTTCATATAGGGTTTTCTTTCTCTTTGAGCTCCCTTTTATTATTAGTTTCTTTTGTGATCTGCATCTCTGTTATGTTCGGCTGAGCTAGCCAACATCATTTGGTGTGTCTTCCTCCTGCTGCTCTTGTAACAGTCAGTATGTTGATAAAATGTCTGACATTAACCTCCACCCACTGGCTGGACTTGATGAAGTCAGTGGGTATGTTGTGGTAGCTGGTTGCTATCATACATGTTGCTGGTGAATGTTCCTGAATATTTGTGAGACTGTTGGTACAACTCACATTGCTCCTCAAGCTCAGTCTTGGGCTTTCCTCTTTTTATTGATTGTGGATGAATAGTTGGAGCTGAAATCTCTCTGACCTTATTATTTGGTTCATCTCTTAATTCCATTGAGCTTGAATTAAAATGTAAGTATGGAGACTGTAGTCTTGAAGTTTCTTGACTTGTTTCTTTGTCTTCATTTCCTCTTTTCTTGTTTGGGCTCTTTCTTTTTCTTATTCTTTTTCTTATTCTCCTTGGGTGTTTCATCTTCCCCTTTTTTTGTAGTTTTTCTTGAGCTAGCCAGCATCATGGCTGAGTCATCCTGGTTCTATTCCTCTTGTGACAGAAACTCAGTGCCATCATACATGTTGATATTGAAGATCTCTAGACTTGCACATAACCATCACTGTTGATCCAACTGCTCCTTAGTTCTTGTTTTCTTTCTTCTTTAGGGTTGAGTTTTTTCATGATTGCTGAGTATTGCAGTTTTGCTGTCAGAAACATATTTGTCTAACCAAATTATCAGGTCATGTCTCAATTCTACTTAGGTTCACTTAAGTCATAATTTCTCAGTAATCATGAAGTTAAGGTTCAGTGGATGTTGTATTTCTCTTTCTTGTAGATTTAATGGCTATGGAAAATGTCCAGGATGAGGGAACTTGCATTGATGTGCTTGTTCTCCATATCAATATTTATGTTAGTTGAACATCAAATCCAGGAAGGGTTTCACACACCAAACAGATTAGTTCTTCTTGATGCAGCCAGCCCATGGTTGATTCCCAGTGCCTCATCAGATCAACAATCAGATGAGACTTCCCTGGGTTGCTGGATTTGGCAGCATAGTGGATTTAGACTTGACAATCCTTGCATTGTGAATTTGGCAATCAAATTCAGGAACATACTTCAAGTAACATGATTGGGATTTACTTGAATTGACAGGAAGCCAGTAAGATTCTGAATTAAGAACTATTGCAGTATCAAACTTCTTAAGGTTTATTGAGGCTACAAGAAAACTCCAAAGAAATTTCATGGTTTTCAAGAAGTTATCATGAAACTGGAATAATGTTGGATGTTGCAGATCTATACGGTTAGAAAGTCAGCTGTTCCTTGTGCTGGCAATCCCCTATTTAATTTGACATATCCTTAATACTTTCAATTACGAGTTGCAAGTTTCTGGGGTGATAAGTTTTGCATAGTGATGTTTTTTCCACGAAGTCTTTGATCTGTTTCCAGGGACAGGTAACTTTGACTCCCCTGCCCAGGCCTTTAAACAGATACCAGTTAACCTGGTTGAAGTGAAGAAAGCAGTAGGGGGGAACAACACAGCCATCTGCAGGTCAAGCCTGATCTGCCAAGGTTGATACACATGGAACAATCAATTCCTACTAAATTTGACTGACTTCCTGAACACAACAGTGCCAATCATATAGTTTTGTATTTTGTCAAGTGTAGCTGCCTTCCACAACATCAAGTACAGGGTGATAGAAATACTGTGAAGCTGCAGAGGATGTGGAAACATATCTTCTTTTGAAATATCTCACAATTGCCTTGAGCCTAAAAGTTGCAGAAAATTTAAACTGTCTTGCAAAGGATATACAGAATCAGATTGTGGAAGAGACAATCTAGGGGACCAATTTTTTGTTAAAGCATATGGCAACACTCTGGCATGTGTGTGGGCTGATGTTGCCATAATGAGGCACATCATGGACCATGATCACTAGTGTGAATCATTTTTGATAGCCCATGGATGCTGCAAACCTTTGTTTAATATGGCTCAGTTATACACTCGGGGTACCACAGGCTTTTTTCCCCTCTTTTCTGGCAGTGATTTACATCAGGCCATTGCCCTGCACATAATCCCCTTACTGAGAGATTATGAATGTATGTAGTTTTGAACTCGGTCCCACATTTTGAGGAATGTTCACCAGAAGGTGTTACCTAGGTGATGTTCACCAAGTGTTTTAGTTACATAATAAATGTGTGAACTGTGAGTTCATTTTATGACAACTTCATGGAAATATATTTTCCTATTTTCGACAACAGTTGTGGGTTTGAAGTTTGAAGTTGCCATAAGGGCCAAAAAGAGCCATAATTACAACTCAAGCCTGTCAATTCAGTGCTAAGTAAAAAGATGGTGAAAACTGTAGAGGTACTATTGTCGTTATTGCAGTTGTTTGTTGAAGATGCGGCGCCTCGTCGAAGGGTTTGAGGAATAGTTTCGCGCGCGCGCGCGCCCGTGGATAGCTGTTGTAGGTTGTAACATGTACGCTATGTATGTCAAGCAACAGTGTTGTCTCCACTGTTTTTTCTGGACACAAGCAGATGATCTTCACACATGACTAAAAATTTCTCTGCCGATCATATACAGAATTTCATGTGTCAAAATGTTACAGCAGCTCATACCCAAATATAGCTGCAGCAGCTCGTGCTTCACAACGCGCGTATTATGTAGTTACAGATGGCGATTTCCTGACCAGTCTGCATCCCCCCATCTTCTTCCCACAGTGCCCCATGCACGAGTTACATTGAACAAATCGATGAGCTTGTATAGAATTTACCATGTACATAATTATGGTACTGCAAAATAACTGTAACAACTACTATACTGTATGTCGCAGCTCGCCACCGAGCTTTTTCACACCCTCTGATCTTTCTGTCTTTATCTGGGACCTCCTCAACTGCCTGCGCTAAAATTAAAAAATGAGCCTGTGATGTTGTACATGTACATTGTACCCAAACTTGCTTATGTGATCGCGTGTCTCTTTCCGTGTCCATTCTTGAAACCATTTCCTCTTGTGGGTGGATGGGTGGGTAGGTACCTTGCTTGTGTCGCTGCAGTCATCATCATCATTTTTAGGAGCAGCTCTGATATCATTTGTTCGAGCTTTTTCAATGTGTAGAATCTCTCAGTGGCTTGGATATCGAGCGATCGATGGACGGGTGGATCGATCGACCCACGTGTGAGAGTCCTTGATAGCTGAAAGTGTAAATACTGAGGTATTAGTGTCTCTTGACGTCGCAGTGTTGCTCAAGCTGCAGGTGATGATCAGGCGTGTACAGCTTGCGAGAAGAAACATCATGAGATGCTGGGATCATTGAATTTCTTCAATTCAAGCTTTCAACCGCAGCTGCAGGAGGAGACAGAAGAGAGGCGAGCTGTTGGAAGTGATTGAGTTGATTGCGGTGTGCGGGTGCAACAGCTGCCTGGGGCAATGGCATCTTCATCGGTAGTCCCCTCGGGATATGTGAATGGTGGTGGAGTGGACCCCGACTGGCTCAACAAAGGGGACAATGCATGGCAGCTAACCGCAGCCACTTTCGTAGGGATCCAGTGCGTGCCAGGGTTGGTTATTCTTTATGGCAGCATTGTGAAGAAGAAGTGGGCTGTGAACTCTGCCTTCATGGCTCTGTATGCGTACGCCGCGTCGCTGCTCTGCTGGGTAACGTGGGCGTATAAAATGTCGTTCGGGGAGAAGCTTCTACCTTTGTGGGGTAAAGCAGGCACCACTCTGAGCTACAAATACTTGCAAGCACAAGCTAACCTTCCTTCCACTGCCCAATACCACCACCAGGGTGACGGCACACTGAACACGTCGACGCCTTCTTCTTCTTCCACGGCATTCTTTGACATGGCCAGCTTGGTGTTTTTCCAGTTCCAATTTGCTGCCATTACATTGATCTTGCTTGCAGGATCGGTGCTGGGCAGAATGAGCTTCAGAGCATGGATGCTGTTTGTTCCCTTGTGGCTCACCTTGTCCTACACTGTCGGCGCATTCAGTGTCTGGGGCGGAGGTTTCTTGTGGCAGTGGGGGGTGATCGACTACTCCGGAGGTTATGTCATCCATCTCTCCTCAGGCGTTGCTGGTTTCACTGCTGCATATTGGGTGAGTGAGTTCTCATCTCTCTCTTTTAGTGACGATCCGTGATCTTGTTTGATAATCTGAATCCAGCAATTGTGGCGATGTATTTACCAGTTTTCTGTCCTTCCTGGAGAATTCTCCAAAGTACAAAAAGCCAAAGAGTTGGCGAAGAATCTCGAAAGACCTTCCATCATCTTCCATCTTTTGCTCTGAGATTTTTTTGTATGGAAATATTGCTTTTGGAATTCTTCGTCGCTGATCTAAGGAATCCAAAACATGGGGTCGTGCATGGGTGGGATGGGTTTGGTTGTGCAGGTGGGGCCGCGGTTACCAAAGGACAGAGAGCGGTTTCCGCCCAACAATATGCTCCTGATGCTGGCGGGAGCGGGACTGTTGTGGATGGGTTGGACAGGATTCAACGGTGGGACATCCCTGGCCGCCAACTTGAGCGCGTCCGTGGCGGTGCTCAACACGCACGTCTGCGCAGCCACCAGCTTGCTCACGTGGACCAGTCTGGACGTTCTCTTGTTCGGGAAGCCTTCAGTTATCGGCGCGGTGCAAGGCATGATGACCGGCCTCGTCGTCATCACTCCTGCTGCTGGTACCCCAACAATCCACGATTCACCTCCTTTCTCCTCCCCTTCCGCTTTCGACTAGAGCTTTCAAGGAAACAATTGCTTCAAACACTGGGGTTGATCTCATTGCAACCCACATTAAGATTGCTTTTATTTCTTCTGCTCTTGCTGTCTGCAACGATGGAATTCTCTGCCAGAGTTCTCAAGGTCCTTGAAATCTTCCAAAGCTCCTAAGGTCCTTGAGATCTCTTCCAAATCTCCCAAGACCTTAATACCTTTCAACTTGAAGCACATGCATGAGGAGCTTCTGTGTGTACACATCTGCTCATATCTTTGCTTACTGTGCAGACTGGATTGCAACTCTAGATTGCTCCAGTGTAGAGAACAATGGAAAATTTCCCCGGCAAACCCATTCTCTGGGGAATTGCTTGCTTATTCAATTCATGAGAATGAATGCACTTGAGACTCTAGACCCCCAAAAAACTGCAACAATCACAACTCAATAAATCTCAAGATCTTTAACTCTTTCTTCTTTGAAATTGAAACTGCAGGTGTTGTTTCTGGATGGGCAAGCATAGTGATGGGAATACTTGCCGGTTGTGTGCCATGGTTCACCATGATGATAATCCATAAACACTGGAGCTTCTTACAAAAGGTGGACGACACACTGGGTGTGTTCCATACACATGCAGTAGCTGGTCTTCTGGGTGGAATCTGTGCCGGCCTCTTTGCAGAGCCCCTCTTGTGCAGTTACTTGAGCTTAGGTGTTCCAGCTGCAAAGGGCTTCTTCTTTGGCAGTTACTTCCAGCTAGTCAAGCAAGTTGCAGGTGCTCTTTTCATCATTCTCTGGAACATCATCAGTACAAGCCTGATCCTCTTTGTCATCGGATTGGTGTTGCCACTTCGTATGTCTGATGCACATTTGTTGATTGGTGATGATGCGGAACATGGTGAGGAAGCATATGCATTGTGGGGTGATGGTGAGAAATACAATATTGCAGTACAGCAAGCATCAGGCTCTGAGATTGATTACACTCACCATGGTGCCGGCATGATAAATGGAAGGGGGATCACTGTGCACACATGAGGTTGAGCCACCATCTCTAGGACTCTTCATGACCCATATTGTAGAGTAGAGCTTATACTTGAGCATTTGAGGAGGTACAACCCATGGTTCTCTTGACAATCTCCAAAACAGGATTAGAGAAAGACACTTCCTAAAATTGATCATGAAAAGCTAGGAGAAAATGCCACAATTTCTGTTTCCAAGCTCTGACAGGTCAGAGAGAAAGATAATACTTACAACTGATCATGGGCGGCTAGGAGTGAACACCAACCCATCTGTTTGATTTCTAATTCAGAATTTTGACTAGATTTTCTCATTCCAGTTGGTCAAAGAATCAGTCTTGGAGTTTTGAGGATATTATTCCACCAATTCCATAAGCAATTCTCAGCTAGCTTGAAATTGGGTTGAAAAAAAATCTTTTTTTTTTGTCAACCCCAGTTCTGAAGTACTTACAGGCCAATGACCTGAACTTGTGCCTGTTGGAAGTCCTCTTGTTGCAGAGACTCTATTCCAGAAAGAGGCCCCGAATAAACAAGCACCTTGAAAACTTGGTTAGAACTTTAGAGTTCACTGATTTCAAACTTTCTCCTTTTAGGTGCAGAGACCCTGCAACTAAGGATCAACCACCCCTTGATGCAAGAGGCCAGAATCTCAAAAGAGATCTACTTAATTTCCATCAGCAAGAGCCTGTGGATATAGCAGGGAGTAGGCAGACAATCATACTTCCAAAATTAGAAAGTAGGCGAACAGGACTCTCTGCGAGTAATTACATAATGTACATTGTGAAAGAGAACATTGAACACATGATTTGCAGTTTCTTCTTTGAAGACAATAGAGCAGGGGCATATTTTCATATGTGGAGTATACCCCCATCAAACAAGAAAAAATGAATGTACCTCAACAATCCCTCACCTGACTATATACAAATATAGACACCCTTGGCCTCTAAACATGAACTCCTGTGCTACATGAGATTTTACAGAAGGCCTGCAACACTAGGTTCTTTCCCCATAGGATTGGAAATTCTTTCATCAGTCCCTCCCCCACCATCAAGATATCGCCGTCTAATTTGTTCCCTCTGAAACTCAAGGGCAATTTTACCACCAGGAAGTTGTGTTGATGGCAGGTATGGAGAAATGGGCTTCATCACCTCCACTAAGTCCCCCATCCTCAGTTTCTGTTGTAAATTATCAACAAATTGATGATTAACTTTTACCCCCAGTCCCTGTTCAGTTGTTCTACTCTTGAAAGCCACTAAAGAGTCTGAGTCTGATTTCCTGGGAGTTATAATATCTCCTACAGTTGAGCCCGGAGCCAGTTCTTGCACAATCATCTGCAAAACAGAGACAAAAGTATCAACAGGCTGTTAGACAAGGTTTCTGTCATGAAAGCAGAAGTGCAAACAATCAGCTGTAAATATGGTACTTGCATATGCATTAAAGAAACTTACATTCTCATCCTCCACCTTTATGATGAACAGAGGATCATTCTTATTCATTGGTGGTCCAGAACTCAAATCAATGTATGGGCAATTGCTGTTGTGCACAGGGAAGGGGCAGGGGGGTCTCAGGTCTGTGATTGAGGGTGCCATCCGCAGCTTGGTATCAAGTATTTCACTATGCCATGTCAACACCCATCTTGCCCACTCCACCCTTTGCAGTATGAATGATGAGTGCTTGCAGTCACCTTCCTTGTATCTCCAGTGAGCTGCCAAACCAAATTCGGCCTGCCGATGCATTTCTCTTGTCCTAATTTGTACCTCCAGTGGATATCCATCATCTCCCCATACTACTGTGTGCAGAGATTGGTACCTGCAATGATGGATTGCAATAATCAGTAAACAAGCAGTAGCTGCTCAATATTCAACTAGAAAGAGTGCAAGAGAGCAAGTCTCAAGAAGGCAATCAACCAAGGCAACAAAGAGTAGCTCTACAGCAACTTGAAGAATGGCCAAAAGAAGCAACATCCACCATAGCAGGAGGTCACTAACCCATTCGCCTTTGGTTCAACAACATAATCCTTGAATTTCCCAGGAACATGTAGCCAAAGTTGGTGAACAACATGCAAGGCATCATAGCAACTTTTCTCATCCGCTACGACTAGACGCAATCCCCGAACATCATATATCTCCTCAAAGCTGCGTCCCTTCCTGTCCACACAAACAACAACCTATTGACCATGAACCTCACTTCACATGATTGGTTCATATTCTTCAAAGATCATCCTTGGGGCTAATTTGCTTAATGGCTTGCTAGCTTACTTCGTCATTTTTTTGAAAATACTGTACAGATTCTTGGGTCGACCACAGAGGTCTGTAATTTGCACGCCTTGTGATCGCAATGCCTCATCAAACTGATGAATAGATGACATCACAGGTTCCTCTCGGCAGCAATCTGACAGTTTAGTTGCCAACTCCTTGTATTCATCTGGTTTCAAGTACTTGAAACAGAGGTCTTCAAGTTCTGCTTTCCAGTTCCAGATTCCCAGCCGATTGGCCAAGGGTGCAAAGACTTCAAGTGTTTCACCAGCAATCCGAAGCTGCTTCCCAACTGGTAAAGCTTCCAAAGTCCTCATGTTGTGTAGCCGATCAGCAAGCTTGATAAGAACCACACGAACATCAACCATAGATAGAATCATTGTCCGCAAGCGATTCACTTCCACTGCATCAGAGATTGTTTGATTGTCGCGGGCAAGCTGACTAAGCTCACTTAATCTTGAGACCTGATTGCACATTCCACAGAAAATTCATCTCTAACACCACATTAAATATATATATTTTAAAGGCAGACCAGGTGATTGCCAGACTGGTAGGGGACAAATGCTTCAGAAGAAGAATATTCGCTTACCCCTGTAACCAAGTCAGCAATGTCATCCCCAAGAGCATAGCGTAGAAACTGCTGACTCAAATTGGAGTCATCGACAGCATCATGTAGCAAGCCTGCAGCCACCACTTCAGAGCCTGCCCCAGTTGCAGCCAAGATCACCGCAGTTTCCACACAATGAATAAGATAGGGATCCCCATTCCGCCGAAACTGCATGCAAAGAAAACCACCAAACACAATGTCACATAAGTTCATGCCATTGTTGTGTGACAAACAAGAAAGGACAGTAAGCTGTGACAAGTCTTTAATGAGTATAACAGGAAGTGCAAGAGGCACAGAGAGAATTGAAAACAAAGAAGAAAGAAATTGTGAGGCAACTGGAGAGCTGGGGATTAAAGCATAATCAACTGACACACAAAAACAAAACAGCGATCCTTTACCTGTCCCTTATGAGCATCTTCAGCCAGCCTGAAGGCCTTGATTACACAGGGCTCAAGAAACACTTTGTGTTGTGCCTGAACAGCTTCCAAAAGGGATTCTGCAGGTGTGCATTGAACGCCATTCAAAAGTGAAACACCAGCAGAAGATGCTGTTGCTGCTACTGTTTTGGCTTTCTCTGCATAGCCGAAAACTTGATCCCTTGCTTCCGACATCCCGGGGTCCTCCGTTTTCACACTGTGATTAGGTCTTCCATGAGACGTTCCAGGATCGAATCCTTCCACATATCGGAGCTGCGGAACATCATCATCCACAGCAACCACCGCAGCAGCCTGAGAAACTGCCCCGGAAACTTGAGGCCGATGATGATCGCTATGGAAAACCCCCTCACTTCCAACCTCAAACCCTACACTTCTCGACAGCGGCCATCTGGTGTCAAGAGTAAGAGACGACCTTCTTCTTGAAGCTCTGTCGCTGTGCGGGTCCAGAGGTGGCAGGCCGTTCGAGCTTGCACTGTCTCGAGCATTTAGCGAGTGAATCGGGGAACCGACGTTGAAACTACGGGAAACAGGCCCTTGCAGCACAGACACCGGGCTCCGTTCTCTAGACCTCAAGGAAGAAGAGATAGGGATATTGATTCCTCCGCCTCCTCCGCCGCCTCCACTAAAGTTCTCACTACCCTCCCATGGCAGCAACATACTATGCGAAAGCTCTGGCTGCGAATGACTTCGAACCATACCAACCTCATATCCATCGCTCAAGGAAGCCGAGAAATTCTGCGCATGTTTTGTCCCCGCATTTGCAAACAAGCTCGTCAATCCTCCCTTCACAGGCACGCTAGAAGAAGTTTGCGTTTGCTGCGGAGTCCTCAGAAGCAAATCAACATCACCAACAGTCGACACCACAGCCGCCACCACCGACGATGACGACGTCTTACCACTCACTGCACACTGCGCCACTGTCGGCCAAGAGGCCGGAGGAGAACTGGAATACAAGACCATAGTTTTACAACGAGGTGGTTTTTTTGTTTTCTTATTCTTCTTCGTCTTCTCCTTCTTCTTCAGAGCTTCTTCAAAAACCTCCTCCGGCACCACTGCAACAAGAAGAGAAGAAGAAAATCCACTTTCTTTCTCGTCTCTCGATCCAGCCTCTTCCCCGTCGAATTTCCTCGCACAAAGAAACGTTCTTACGTTCTTCCCCGCAGAGAACGAAATTCGCGAAGCTGATTCGCGACAACCGACCTCCACACAATCGATATACACGTCGACCACCCAATTCCTAACACTACTTTACTACCTAATGACTACCTAAGAACTACCTAGTCACTATTTAGTAACTACTTACTAAAGCTACGGAGTAGAGTGGTAGGTAAACAGGTAAGCAGGATGGCCGGTTTTAAACCGTACTTTGAGTTTTTTGGGCTGGTATTAGAAGTGCGGGTACTAGAGGTGGCAAGAAATTCCCTTCGGTTCCTAAGAATTAACTAGTAATTCATCGTTAAGTAGTCAATGATGAAGACACCAATTGCATTATAGACCAACTTCCATAACTACCTTATGGATTTTTATTTTATATTTTATATTTGCCTTCACAAGCGTACAATAATGTATTACATTTTAATGTCCTATTATGAACTCAAGTTATATTCGATAAAAGTTTGTCAGCTTTGTGAAGGATTCTGAAAATACTTTTCTCAGATTTGTACTAAGAAGTCAATTTTTTTTAAGCTCTTTTAGAATTCATTGTAGATATTTAGAAATTCAAACCATAGTTTCATTGTTTGTCCTTTGATCATATAAATGAATATAATGTTATAAATAACCATATTGTTTTAAAAATCTGAGTTTTCAAAACTTGGATAATGTAGACCATTTCTTGTAATGCACAGGAGGGGAACAAACATTAGTTTTGTATGGATATAATTTAGATGGAAAGATTTTTATTCTTAGTTTCATTTTCAATTTGAAAATTTGGCAACTCTTATATCTATTTTTTCACATTTTGGGTTTAGGGTGTTTCAAGAAAGGTGTTTTGTTATAGTGTTTGATAAATGTACATGTGTATTTGAAAATATTCAATTTTTCTTAGCACATAGTCCATGAAAAATATAAATTTAAGCCATAAGGTGCTAGCATTTTGGGAGTCATTAATTAGGTGAAAAATACAAGATCTACACACATATAATCATAAACATTACTTTTTTTTAAAATGAATACGTTAATGGTTTTTTGTTATACATTAAAAATGTGTTTGATAATTTTGCAAGCAATATAAATCTATTTGTGAAAGTCTAACCAATATGCTTATGTTACACCAAATTAACATTCATTTCTAAAAGCATTTGCTCATATATGATTTAATTGAGATGCAAATTTTATGATGTTTTCATTAACTTATGATTTTAATTGGAATTTATCCATGAAATCTAACAGTTCTTGTTTATTTTTAATATGGTTATTGTTTTTTTAATGTCCACATTAAGATCTTTTGTAATGATGATTACACAATGTTCGAGAGAATGTTGAATTATATTTTGATGATTGTTTAAGAATGTGAATGAGTTCTATAAACACATACAACATGTATTGCTTTTTAAGTATCAATATTAAAAGTTGTTACTTTATATTATGAACCATCATTAATTATATCAAGAGAATTTAAATGCATGTGTATGTGATACATCAATATTAACCCATGACCATCATGGCTTGAAATATATGAATACTTCAATGAATTTATAAATTTATGCACATTTGTTGATGCATGATGTATTTTTGTTTCTATAAAGACATAAGATATGAAACATCTAAAGGTTATAATCATGATTGATGTTTTCATAATGTTTGTATTAAAAAGTTATATTCAAAGCTTCTATAGTCACATGAAAATAATATAAATTTTTAAATTAAAAAATGAATTGTTGCAATCATAATCAAATGAGCCAACGGTGACAAAACATTCAACCATAAAAGGCCCTTTTGTGGTTATTTTCACTTTTTCATAGAAAGGAGACTTTGAAAGATTTCTTTTGCAACATGTTTTTTAAAATATTTAAAATTCCCCCAATTTTGAATTTGAATTTCAAATTTTAAATTAAATTATTTTTCTTTCAAAATTCATACAAATCATTTAACACAAAATTCTTTGATCAACATGACATTAAAGGGCATTACATAAATATGTGTGGCAAAATTAATAGTTTTTCAATTGTCCAACATGGTTTTGGCTCATTCAACTATGATCACACCCTAATGGTATAAAAATTGCAATTTTTTTCAATTTGTTCATTTTTATATTTATTTTTAGATCCACATAAAAAAAATTGTGTTGGAGAATAACTAACAAAAATAATTTTATATTGTTCAAATGCAAGATAATGTTGTATATGTAAATTGATGTTTTTTTAATGTTAGTGGAATCAAAAATGAATTCCTCTAGTAATAATCCTTGAAAACAATGGATGTTTCTTATTGTTACAAGTTTGATTGAAAATTGAATCTTTGTTTTGATAATGATTAAGATTTACCAACTTGTATATCTTTAATGATAGGTTCAATTGGTGTCCACTTTGATTCAAAGTTGTTGTTGTAATTATTAAAAAAAATCTTTCATGTTATTGTTTAAAATTTAAAATTTTGAAACATTATATTCCATATGATGGTTTTTGTCACAATATGTTGTTGATGTTTTAAAAATGCCATCAATTACATTCATAAGACCATCTAATGTTGCGTAGTTACTAGTACATAATTCAACTAACATATCTTTTTTTATTTGAATTGTAGAATACAAACCTATAGTTTTACTTGGATCATTTGAAAGTTTCTAAAATGGTAAGCATGATTAATGATCAATGTCCATTGCTTTGAAAATAAATTTGAGACTTGATGTGTTAATGAACACATTTTCATTATGTTTTGCACAAGTTTATTTATATAAAAATAAATATGAAATAGTAACATTGTTGAATGGCTGTTGATTATAAATTGAATGTCCTTTGTATTTATTAATGCCATACAATATTTGTTCAAAGTTTGTATGAAGGCCATATCAAATTGCCACATAACTTTGTTTAATTCATGACATTAAACATACATTTGCCAAAAAAATTATGTTAATGCACTAACACCATTTTTGATATTTTTTGAAAAATTTAACTATCTTTCAAACGGGCGCATGGGGTGTAGTCCCACTAATGTGTACACATGCAATTGTAACTAGTG